>VZTH01016301.1:0-37504 GCA_013397815.1 Aleadryas rufinucha
ATAAGAATAAGAACAAGAAAAAAGAGAATAACAATAAGAATGAGAATAAGAAGAAAAAGAATAGGACTGATAATAATACAAAAAGGATGAAGAAGATGAAGAAATAGTAGTAGTAAATGAGAAGAATTAAGCATAAGCATAAGAACAAGAAAAAAGAGAATAACAATAAGAAGGAGAATAAGAAGAAAAAGAATAGGACTGATAATAATTCAAAAAGGATGAAGAAGATGAAGAAATAGTAGTAGTAAATGAGAAGAATTAAGCATAAGAATAAGAACAAGGAAAAAAGAGAATAATAATAAGAATGAGAATAAGAAAAAAAAGAAAAAGAATAGGACTAATGATAATATGAAGAAGATGAAGAAATAGTAGTAGTAAATGAGAAGAATTAAGCATAAGAACAAGAAAAAAACAGTAATAATAAGAATAAGAATAAGAATAAGAAAAAGAATAAGAAGAAAAGAAAAAGAATAGGACTAATGATAATATGAAGAAGATGAAGAAATAGTAGTAGTAAATGAGAAGAATTAAGCATAAGAACAAGAAATAAAAGAGTAAGAATAATAATAAGAATGAGAATAAGAAAAAAAGGAAAAAGAATAGGAATAATAAAAAGAATAGGAAAAAGAAAAGAAAAAGAAATAGAAAAAGAAAAAGAAAAAGAAAAAGAAAAAGAAAAAGAAAAAGAAAAAGATAATAATAAGAATAGGAAGAAAAATAATTTAAACAAGAATAGGAAGGAGGAAACAAAGAATAAGAATGAGAATAAAAATAAGGATAAGAATAAGAAAAGGAATAAAGATAAGAATAAGTTGAAGAAGAAATAGTAGAAGTAAATACTAAGAACAAAAAGAAGGAGGAGAAGAATAGGGATAAGAAGAAGGAGGAGAAGAATAGGGATAAGAAGAAGAAGATGAAGAAGAAGATGAAATAGCAGTAGAAAATTATTATTATTATTATAACAACAATATCAAGTTAAAATACACATCTACACATTCTCTAGCATCACAGAATGGTTTAGTTTGGAAAGGACCTCAAAGATCATCTAATTCCAACAGATTCTCTTCTGCTCTCTCTCTCTCTGGAGACTTAGTTCCTGTTTCTTTCTCTCTCCTTCACATTTCTTGTTAAATAAAATCCACGTTAAATAAAATCTGTATATTGTCATCATATGGTCTCATTTGTGCCTTCATTTGGGCAGAGGCATCTCTCCCTAAAACACATTCTCTGCCCAGACTGTTTTCAAAGCAGAGGTTCTCCAATTCTCTGAGGATCTCAGTTGCTCTCCTCTGAACTCATTCTAACAGGCCCACATCCCTCTTATCCTGGGGCCCCCAGACACAGATGTAGTGGTCCAGGTGGGATCTCAAAAAATGGACTAGAGGGCCATGATCACCTCCCTTGACCTGCAGCTCTTTGCTCCTTTCTATGCAGCCAAGCCCATGGGTGGCTTTTTGGGCTGACAGCACAGATTGCTGGCTCACACTGAGCTTCTCCTCCATCAGCACCCCCAAGCCCTTCTCCTCAGCCCCTGCCCTGCTCAGCTTCTTCCCACACGTGCCACACATGGCATAGACCTAGTGATAATAAAGCCACTAGAGCAGAGTGAACATTTCCAGCTGTCTTCTAATTCTGTCCAAGGAGTCGTGCTATAAATAATTTCCTGTAATTGCCCTTTAGGGCTGCTCTTATTGCTGTCCAGAGCAATCCAGGGGAACCAAACCACAAGTGTCACTCCTTCCTTGGAGGATTCACATTCTTTGTCTGCATTGACACAAACACACCTGATTTGCTTCCTGAACATCCATCCTTTGCCCTAGCACCTGATTCCTGATTTACTTGTTCTAGAAAAGTATTTCATCATGGCTAAGTTCACTTTCCATCTGCCCTCTGATTTTCACAGAAACTTTTTTCATTCTGTATTTGCCAGGCCTCTTTGCTTTGAACTTCTTCCTCCTCTGCATTCCTATAATTTCCAAGCATACTCAGTGACCATGTGTTCATGGCAAGTCCAAATTTGCCTTTTTCTGACCAGATGTCTCTGAGATGTTTCAGTGAAGAGTGTTTTGCATGAGGAAAAATACACTGTGCATAGTCAGTGTGGTGACTAAATCTTGATGAACTCAGTACACTGTGCCCATGTGAGCCCTGAGGATTAGAAAAAGTTAATAATGAACTCATTAAATTCAATTGCTTATTAATTTGCATTTGGATCTTCACTGGGTTTTGACACAGTGGAAGTGTGTTTGAGGCATTACTCCAATAAGGATTTTCTGAAGTACAAGGAGATCTGGACTTTACCTGCTGTCTTTCTTCAAGGACAGCACTAAGAAGGTTTCTCTCCAGCTGCTGACTTACATGAAAGAAATTCATATGAAATTTAGCTTGAGATTACCACTGAGTATGGCTGGAACTGGCCAACGAATTCCAAAGCTATTTGGACAGCATTCACAGAGAGAGACCGGCAGTCTCCAAATAAATCACAAAAGCTTCATTTCAGTCTAGTGCTGCCTCCTTCCAAGTGCTGTCAGCTCTGGGCTGAAGTCAGGAAATGCCTCACTGGCCAAAGGCTCATCAGAAGCACATCAAGAACCTCTCAACCAAGATGTCAAACAGCCATTTTTTTTCAGAAGCCAACTGGAATCCATTCATAACTATTTTATCTACTTCAAAATGTCAGTTTTTCATTTAAACTAGATGAAATAGCCAGGCAAAAAGTCATTATTTCTGTTTGATCTGTCAGCATCCCTCTGTTGTCATCAAGGAAATGCAGTGCCAAACAGCAAACGCTGCTTCACTTTCTCTGCTCTCACAGACTTTCAACAACAACCAGAGAGCAGGAATGTGTCTTGTTTTCTGTAAGTTTTTCCTGTAACAGTACGTGAGAGGTTTTCTTGATTTGCTAAACTCATCAAAAGAAATACAATAAAATCCAGCCAGGTGATCTTGCTTGAAAAATGCAAAACTGATCACATTTGCTTGCAATATGTACATCATGCTGAGAGCAGCAGATATCCACGGGAAATGTTGATCTAACCCTTAGTCCTAATGCAGATCAGCTAAAGGAGTAGACATCCACAGGCCTTACCAGTACCTCATCTATCACCAAAATAAGTGGTATTTTAGGGTGACTGTAAGATCCTTAGTAGATCCAAATGTATTTCTCAGAGATGGAAAGTTTGGATTTTGAGAGGCTCTAAGGACAGCTCTTCTTTGGACTTCTGGCTCCATTTCCTGAGGTCATGGGAAGACATCCAAGTCTTAACATTCAGGAAGAAAAAAGGTTTCAGTCTGAAAACCTGATCCTCTTGAATTCAGCAAGCACACATAGATATCTACAGACCAGCAGTTTGTCACTAACTCACAGGACAAAGGAAATTGCAACCACCAAAAAATGAAGCAGCACACTGTGCTGCCTTTGCTCAGCCATGAGGGAACACCATGCTTGCTTTTCCACAGAGAATGTAACCCACTGCCTGGCCCAAATAGACAGAAAGACCTGGAAAACTCTCTATTTACCACATTATAATGGGACACTGAAAACTTTGTCCCCTATCAACTTTTACTGAGACAGACCAGGTTTCACATTTTTAGTGGATTGCAGATCATGGACCACAGTGTTCCTTCACCTCCCTCCCTGGGGGCATCACACTGGTGTAAGCACAGCAGAAGCAGAGTTTTCTAAACCTCCAAAAACCTCACAATCCAGAGATTATTCATAGCCCAGAAAAAGAGAAGAGCTGTAAAATAAGCTGACCTGAACACAGTCCTCTTGATTCTCTCTTTCACTTCTTGTTTGGTTAGATGAGAATTCAGTGGGAATTCAAGGTGGGGACTTGAGCTAAACTGTATCATTCCCACACGGACCTAAAAGAAAAGGTTATAGGTTCTGAAAGGTGTCTGTGCAAGTTTTACCCTTTTGATCAATTTACAAACTTGGGAAGTCCAAATTGTAAAGAGGCAAACTCTATTTTCGCTGTTGAGCCACTGGCACTCTAAATGAACTTAAAAATAAAGCAGAAACTCCAGTATTACTTATATAGACTATAAACAAGGCAAAAAAGTTTATCTGGAAACAACGGGAGCCCCTGCAGCAGTTACAGGCAGCTCAGGATCTATATTTACCCACCCAGAGCAGCTCGCAGCCTCAGGGGCAGTAAGTTTATAAATAACACCTTCTACACCAACCCATTTACACTCTGTGCAGGCAATCTTTCCATGACTAAGAGCAGATCCCTCTGGCACTGAGCACAGCAGGCAACACAAACCAATACTTTTTCTAATAGTTCCTCTAAAACCATTTTCTCTAGCTGAAAACACAAATAGGCTAAATGGTCTGTACTGGGCAACGCACCCAGAATACTTCACTGAAGTCTTGCAAGTATTACTGAATGTAACAACTTCAAAGGTGAAAAGACTACTAATTTTCAGCCCAATCTATGTGAGGATTAAGTGAAAGACTAAGGGAAGGATGGTATTTAAAAAATAAAACACAATACCAAATCTGCAAACATTAAATATTCACTGACACAACCTTCCCAAAGACCTGACATTCATTTGGAAAGGCTCTGGCATGGAATCAAGGCCAGCAACCATCCCAGCCTGCTCCAAGGCCCTCAGCTGAGCTGAGGTAACGTTGTGGGAGTGATGCACACCTGGAATGGCAGCCAGTCTGGCTTGAAATCCCCTCAGACAAACCCCAGGATGTGTCATGCAGGCCCAGAGGTGCCTCAAGGCTGACTCCAGGGAGCAAGACCTGAGACCACAAGCAGCACGGCACCCATCTCCTTCTGGGGGAAGCAGAGCAAGCAGATTGTATCATTTACATCTGTACAGAAATGTGAATAACTTCCCAGAGGCTAATTCTGCAGCTTTCCAAGGAAAAGCAACAGAATCCAACTATTTAAATCTATGAGCATCCAAACCAAAATAAAATCAGTAAAAAACCCCCAAATCATAATCTTTAACCTGAAGGGTTACATCTTTTCTCAAGATCAAAAGGAATTGCTTAAAATCTGTGCAGAATCAAGAAGCATCTTCCAATCCCACTGCTTCACAAACTGCATCTTTCTGAGTAAATACTCTGCCCCCATGGCAGCTGGTAGGTTGAATTTTGCAATTTTACTCAGCATGTTACCACTGGCCTTTACACACATTGCTAAGCTGTTTGAAAATTAGAGAAGATATTCCTGACACTCACTCTGTCTGGATGGATGTCCAAGCCATCACAGAGCTTGCCTGCAAAGTGCTTGGACCTTTCAAAGCTTCCTTTGCCAATGCTGTAGGAGCCATCCAGGAGGAAAAGGACATCTAACGAGGCAGAGCACTGCATCACTAGGAGAAAAAATATATACACTGTGAAACTGCACTTTGTTAGCCTCACTCTCTGGAAGCAGGCAGCCAAGAGCTGAAAATCCAGACAAATTGCAGAGGATGGACTGGCACAGCCCAGTGTTCACAGCCCAAAGCCCATGTGCACCTCTGCTCTCACCTGCAGCAGCTCCAGCTCAGCTCTCAGCCTGCCAGACTCTCACCTCGGAGTTCAGGGCCCCAACCTGGTCTCAGTGACAGCACAGGAGCAGCCAGTGCAGTGAAGTATCACTAAATACAGGGAGAGATGCTCTCCCAGAGAGGACACAGAGGGAGGGGCGAGCAGCAGGGAACAGGAGCCATGCCCAGTGGGACCTGCAGGCTCTCCCAGCTCAAGGCACAGACATAAATCCAGGAGGCATTTGCAAAGCCTACTTAGTCCCACAGAGCCCAGTGTGTTTCATCTGCAACACATTTTTCAAAACAGGCTCTCCTTTTCCTGAACAGAAACTCTCTGAATAGCTCCCAGACACTGACAGAAGCACTTTTCATGAAAATCTGCCTTTTATCTCCTCTTCAGAGACGTGTCTTTCTATCACCCCTGCCTGCATGAACATGACTGTTCCCAAGTATTAGTTTCTGAGGTGCTTTTGCTGCAGTGGAAACCCATAATTTCACATAAATAAATAAATGAATGAATAAATAAATAAATAAATAAATGGCACTTTGCAGACTCCAGAGAGTCATTTTCAAGGCATCTAAAGGGAAATTTTAAAGTCTCCTCTGCAGCATTTGCCAGAATCAACTTCAAGGGAAAATGAATCCAGAAGTTCAATAGAGATCAAGCACACTGACCCCTTAAGAGCTATTTTGGCCAGTGACATTACTCTACCCCCATTATTATAATCTTTGTATTATCACTACCTTTTCCAAATCATTCCTGCTAGCCAAAACCTGAATTTATAAATAATGTTTTCTAATACTAGATTACAGGGACTGAAAGTTGTGAGGCATTCCCTTCTGGGTCACTGGTTCTTCTAACGGGGCACCCAGCCTTGCCCTGGGGCACTGTGCTGAGGACAAGCTGGAGCACAGCCTCCCTGTCAGCGCCGTCTGGCTTGTCAGCCTTGCCCCTGGAGCTGGGCTGAACCTGGAGGTGCAACAGAGCTGTTAGCCCTGCCTAAGCATGCACAGAGAAAACTGCAGAGCCCCCAGATTGGGCTCAGCATGGAGAAACACTCCTCAGGTGGCTCTGCAGTTGAGGGGTGCAATGCAGCTCTTCTCCAGGGACTCACAAGCAGGATGTCTGCAGCCCACCAAGGGACTCCTGGGGAAGTGCAGCAGGGAGAAACACCCAAACACAGCACCTTGGGATGGAAAGTCTGGGCTGAACACATGGTGCTACAGGATAGAGCTGGAGGGCATGCCTGGCATAGGAACAAATGCAACTTATCCCTTGACACACAATAGAAAAGAATGGCCATCAGGAGAGAATTCTCAACAGAGTTTGTCAGTAACTGATTGCAAGTACAACAAGAGAGCTGCAGGTGAACATGTGCTGGCCAGCCAGAGCCCCATCACCCCTGCTCCCAGCATCCTGACTGGTGCTGGCTTTACAGCCTGAAAAAACCACACACGTGGAAGGTCTGATCAAGTCTGTAATTAAACACAGCTCTTTAAATCAGGATTGCTTGGAGCAGGCTCTGAAGGAACTGACAGAAACACCATCCAGTTGGCAAATAGCCAGTTTGGGAAAAACAGAGTAGATCACAGCCCAAGAGAGTGAACACCAACGAGGAGGAAAGCCAGGCAGAGGCAGCTACAGTGCTCTGCTTGCCAGAGCATTGCTGGAGACTTTATGGACTGAAGAGAGGCTAATAAATGCAAACAACAACAAAAAACTTTTAAGAAAAACCAAAACAACACATACCAAAACAACCAAAGAAAGAAGGTATTCAGAAATAGAAAAAACTTGCTTTATAAAACAATCTTACACTGGCCAGCAGCTGAGATCTTGCCAATCATCTCCTGGTCAACATGGATTTGTTGTATACCCAACACCAGCAAAGCTGTGGGATCAAACAGATAATCATCCATGAACAAGACATACAGGATTTAACCTGTAACAGCAAAAATGCTGGTTTGCTGTACAGGTTTCACAGTTGCAAAAAATAATTTGGTGACACAGCAGTGTATCTATGTCAGGAAATTCCTTCTAGCAGGGATACACAGAACATGAAAAATGCCAAGGATATGACTCCAGCACACAGGACAGTCCCTCTGCTCACTGCATGCAGGGACACAGCGCAAGAATGAGAGTTTGGCCAACCTTATGCTTCTGAGACTACATTCATAAACACCAGATAGATTTATGCACTTCTAATATCTTAACATCAGTTTTTCCCATATCAGTTACACCCTTTACATACAGATCAGTCACGTGTTGAGAATTCTCAGAAAAGCCATTTCTCCAGGTATTATTTTCTCCCCTTTTGTGTGAAACTATGTTTCAGAAGTTTATCCCTAAAGCCCCTGGAGGGGCACTGACTTGGCTCTCCTTCCTCTGAGCAGGGATGGGGAAGCATCCGAGACAAAACCACTGATGCAAAATGGCAACTTTAAACATACCTTGAGAAAGCAGGGAAATGCAGATGGACTCAAATGACAAGAGGTTCATGGTGACAAATCTAGAGGGGAAAAATAAACAAACAAAGGAGCAGAGGAATAGGAATCCAGTTCTTAAAGCTGATTTCTTTACCTGCAGCTGATCATCTTCCTGGATGTCTCAGGTGATAAGCTCAGAAACATTTTGTCTGAGGGGCAAAACTAACTCCTGCCCTGGGGAGAAGGGTGGGGAACAGATAGAAGGAAAAACCATGAAAATGAGGAAATGATAGAAAAGAAAACCTCGCTACATACTCCTCTCCTTTCCCATCACAACCGGAGAGAGCAGCCCTGGCAGGGGAAGAGGGACAGCCTAGCCCTGCCTCCCCTCCGCTCCTCCCTCTTCTGTGCACCTCCCTCTCACAGCTGAGTCCCACCAGGGCCCCGTGTCCCTGGGGAAGCCGGTGGAGAGCCGAACAGAGCTGCTCCAGGGGCTCACCGAGCACAGCCCGAGCCGCATCCCCCGAGCTCCCCATCAGCTCCGGCTGGAACATCCCGGCTGTGGAGCCCAGCACAGAGGACCTGTCCCTCGGGTCCTGCAGCGCTGCAGCCCGACCCCATCACAGCTCTCCAACAACACTCAAGCCCAGGCTCTTTCATGCCTTATGTTTTCCAAGGACTGGCTTTCTAGGGAGATGCTTTCATGCATAACTGTCCAGCAAAATCAATTTTCTGCTCATTTTTCCTTTGAAATCAGCGAGGCTGCCATCACATCATAGGTGGATTTCAGTGACACTTTCAAGCATGCCCAGATTTAGGCCAAATGTATCTGGTAGAGCTCTTGGCTTTCTATTTCAAACATGTATATTTATTTTTTCTCCAGATTAAAAGCACTCACTAGAGCACACTTGACCAGACTCCTGATGGGTCTCTGCCCCTGTCACGCAAAGCAGATTTTCTTCATGTAGTTGAAGACAAGTAAGCGTATTGTTTTTCCAAGCAAACAGAGGGGGATTTTTCTCAGGAAAGACTTGTCTCTGCAGCAAGTGATATATCTCTCACATCAGACAAGGCAAGATACCTACAGCAGGCCATGCCCAGTTACCTGCACAGGTACACAATGAAGAGGGGATTAAGAAATCCCCTCCAGGATTACCCCACTAGGGATTACAGACACAATAACACTGTCTTGCAGTGCCAGATGCATCAAACATCACCCTTCAGCACACCTTCCCAACACTCCCACCAAATTAAAAGATCCCAGGCTTGCCTAAGTAAAAGGAGGTCAACACAATACATGACTTCATTGGGGAACCCTCAGTGTGTGTCCCTCAGGAGCTTCAAGCCTTGCACATGCCACAGAGGAGAGGTCATTCTTCTGCCATGCCTCGAGGACATTCTTTTTAGGAGCTGTTTCCAGAGTACACATCATCCAAAGCAGGACAGGCCTCTGCTTGCAGTCAGACGTGACAAGTGTGAGGGGATTTCACACTGTTTTCACACAAAACACTGACAGGTCGAGATGTTTCTACAACGTGGTCTTATCTTGGGTTTAAATCAACTAATCTGCAGGATGAATTCTTTGCCTTTCAGCCCAGCCAGACTCTCAGCAGCAGGAATTGAAAGAAAGCTTCATCACCACTTGCTGATCATCAGCGTTAGCCCAGGCTTAGCAGCAACAACCTTAGACAGCAGCTTTGCTGGGGGATGGTGTACTGAGTGAAGGACATTTTGATTTTATCTTCTCAGCCATTAAGATGGGGAATTTTAAAAATACCTACCTCAATACTGAGTCAAAATATATACTTTTTTAAACCATACTAAGTCAAAACTCCTATTTTTGCACCCAGATTCTCACTTGGACACATGAATATGATGACAATTTACTCAAAGCTAAGAGTTGTGACCATGTGTACTGTATTTGGAGGAGAGAGACCAGAGATGGGAGAGACAGGTAAAAGGGAGAAAAGCTCTCCTTGACAAGTACCTTCCCAACATGTCTTTCAATGTTGCAAAATATCACTCATTTGAACAGAGGAGAAAGCAGGAAAGATTGAACTGCATATTTATTAAAACATATTCTTAACAAGCCAAGCAACCTCCTGTCACTGCTGAGGAATGGCCCCAGCTTGCTGAGGGGAGCCCACTGCTATGTGCTCATCTGATGTTCAGATGTAGGGAGAGAGGAGACCAATCTTGTTGTCTCATTTTTCAGTCTCTCTCAGCATGTTTTCCATAAGTAAATTTTACTTTTTTCTTCTTGCCAAGGTTTGGAGGCAGTGGACAACTTCTATTAGGAGCCCCATGCATCCCCTCTGCCCAGCCACAGGCACTGCCTGGGGGCAGCTCACAGTGGGATCTCAAACTGAAGGGGTGAGAAGGAAGACAACAAGGAATGTTTGACTTCTCCTTAAAACAAACATAACAAATTTCAGTCTAAAAGTTTTGACAATGTTTTTCTCCAAGGGATAAACAGGATTAAATTTCCATAAGATGCTCTGCAAAACCAGCTTATTTATTCTCCCCCACTCAGTTCTGCAGCAAGGGAGTTTTGAGACGCTCTTTTTCCCTGTGCAATAAAGGCTCCTGAACATAAAGAGACCTTGATCCTGCAGCACTGCTCACATGGGGTGCTCTCAAAATCAACACGCTGCAGGTCCTGTACAACCTATGAGTTACAAAATAAAAGACACTTTTCCGACCAGAGAGCTTTTGCTAAACTCGTCGTGTAGTTTGTTCTGACAGAAGTGCTTATGCTACTGAGTTTGCCTGTGGCTAGAGCAGCTGGAGTGTCCCCATGAATGTCTCACTATTTTAATCTTTTGCCACATGCAAACCCACCCAAGGGAGCCAGAGCTTGCCTCAGCATCACAAGCACTTGATGCTTGTAGCAGTGGGCAGCCAGGGTGGATGCTGGGAAGAAATGTTTTATGGAGTGGCTGAGAGAAGGGGAACAGTGGTCTGCAGGAATTTGGTGTCTTAGGTCAAACAGCAGCATAAGAAAATGAACAAGCAACCAATATAACTATATCGAGGTTATTAAAGCATACATGTAACTTTGTTACACACCCTACTGAGAACTCATTCAAAGCTATGGGTTCTGGTGCAATTACTGCAGCTAGTTGTGTCACCCCTCACCTGACCTGGGCAAATCTGGGCAGGGAATCTCCAGCTAGGTGTCTGGCCTGACCTGCATTGCTTTGCACCAGCCAGAATCATCCACACCTGAGGTGGATTAACTACTGATCTACCTACAGCAGGAGCAGGTGTGAATAGTTCCCAAGGAATGGAGTGGGACAGCTGTCAGCTTCAGTGATCCCCTACAGCAGAGGCTGAAGGGAGAGAGGAAAAAATCCTTTTTTAACATCTTTGGCATTCAATGGAGCTCTCACATGATACATGCTGACATCATCTCATACCTACCCCCTATTACAAAACTAACCCCAAAGCTCACCTTATCTTCCTGCTGCATCTCTGCAAGCCCCAAAGGACAAGCCACAGCCTGGGAATGATCTCCATGGCGTCACTCCCACAAACACGTACAAGCTGTTACCTGCATGCATTTTCGGGACAGTGGTCTGTGGGCCCTTCCAAAAGGACACTTCCTAAAGGCCCTACTTTAGAAAGTAGGGATCTTCCACATGGATTTTTTTTTTTTTTTTTTTAATAACTGTGATAGGGTCAAGAGAGATCTACTTATTCCTCTTGGAGTCTTCCTGGAAGACCAAGACATCTTTAAGAGCACGCACTGAGGATGACATGGTTCATACCCCAGCACATAGAAGATGAGGAGTGGGTCAGCACACAGACTGCCTCTCCAGCACAGGCCTTGCTGAATAAAGGGGGAAAATCTGATTGCATGGAGGATTTGTCTCACAGTGATGCCTCATCTTTACTATAAAAAGCAAAATAAAAAAGCTACTCTCATTTCCTTCATTAAGTACAAGTATCCGGACACATTACAGGTATCATCCCAGGCCCTTCAGTCCTTCCCTGATTATCAAGACTTGATCAAGTTGTTCTTGTGTCTTTTGCTGAAAGATTTTTATTAAGGACATGAGACACAACCTGTTGGAAAGCCTGTCCTGGCAAGCTCAGCACTTTCCCCTGGCCGCACCCCAAAGTGCTAGAAACAAACTAATTAAAGCACTAGAGCACGGGCTGTCTGGTTTCCTGGGTGGTGGGGTTTTTTTGTTATTTTACTAACGCAGCATGGCACTATTTATTTATTGGAGTGAACAGATTTCATGCCGTGTGCTGGCCGACCTGCCGCAATCCCTGCACTGAGCTCGGGGGTCCCTGCGGGAGGACCAGAGGCACAGCGGGACGGGACCTCGGCTGCGGCACCGGCCTTTTGGGTGCCTCCTGCTCCCTCCTCCCTGTCCCCGGCTGCACAGGGGCTCTGAGCCGGCTGCGGCATCCCCGCTGCCCCGCGCACCCCGCCGAAGGCACAACAAGGTGTCCCCGCCGGGACCGCCCGGCCCGCGGGGGACCAGCCCCAGCCCTCCCTGGGAAGGCTCTGCTGGGCTCCATCGCCTCCCCGTCCTGCTCCGCGCCGGGCTGGGGAGGCAGCGGCCGGGGGCAGCCGGAGGAGGAGCCGGGCGAGGGCTGCCCTCGAACCCCGCTGCACACCCGGCTCCACTGAGTGAGCGTACACCAGCACTTCTGAGCCCCTGCCCTCCTAGCCGGAGGTTTAAGATGTCCTCAATTAAAAAGGGGGAGAAAAAAGCGCTCTGAGTCGCACATTACCTTTTCTCGGCAGACGCCGCACGGCCCTGGTGCACCTGCGGGGGTTATGAGCAGCCTTTCCCCACTTGGATTTACACCGTGTTCAGCTGTGACAGCCGCTCCTCCACATCCACCGCAGCCTGAACCTACAACTACGAACTGGGGGTGGGGAAACAAGCCCAGGAACACCCACACTGCTGTAGGTTAGTTAGGAGGAACATTGGTATCCGCTTGTCCAATAGACTCCGCATAGCCGAAAATGTCAGCAGCCCTGGAGCACGGCCAGCAGGCCTGGCAGCAGCACAGAGCAGTACAGCCCCACAGTCACACTGCTTCACAGCAGCACTACAGTAGCTTCACAGAGGATCCAAATTTTTTTGAGAATGTTTTGCCTAATGTTTGTTTTACCACAAAAAACTATGTTTGACTCGTGAGCAGAAGTACCATATTCACACCTACTACACGTGGAAGAATGATGTAAGGGGCCTGTTTTAAAAATTATGTTTTGTTATTATGCTATTATTATTATTCTGTGCCTGTACAGGTAGTTGCACAAAACTGAGCTCTTTTAGTCAAAGAAGAGCTTGCACACCTCTTCCCACACAAAACCTAAACATAGATCAGTAATTTTTGAATTGTACAGACAAAACACACCCTTGTGTCTACCTCAGAGTATATGGAGTTAGGGACACACCAAGTGCTAAATAACAAATAATTTCAGTCAAACCCAATGAGCAACGTATCCTCTAGGTCCTCCAACAATGATTCATAAATGAAAATTATCTTGTAAGGATAAAAAAAAAGCCCTGTTGTTTCACAGTGCTAGGTAATTTTTATTAATTTCATACTAGTTCCCTTTCAAAAGTGCTATGTTATTCTAGACTTCCAGTTCACTGTTGTTTTTCTTGTCTGGAAGAGAACAAAGAAATTTTATTTGCAAGAGCGCAGATTGTCTAAGTTACTGTTTCATATACTATCCTTTGTTCAGAGATAACCATACAGGGATTTAGATGAATATAATCCATAGGTGACAGTTCATCCCTTCAATTAGAGATTAAGACTAGCAGAGAAAAAGCTATGCAAGAGGAACCCAAGACTACATGAGGAACTCCACTGGGTTTTCACACTTCTTGCTTGATTTGTTCCTACATCAATGCTCCCACAAGAGCTCATCTGAAAAGAAGGGGTGAACTAAGTATCTGAACCACATGAAGCCTCTTACATCTCCCATTACTGCCAGGTGCCTTTAATCTGCACCATACAGACATCTCCAGGGGAAATACCACCCATTGCTTTGCAGTGGTTTTTTTACCCAAGTAGAACAAGTGAAGATTCACTTTTTCTTTCTCCTGCTTATGAAGTGCAGACAAAGTGGCTGCTTTTGGCAACTGCAAACTCATCTTCTGAAATGCAGTGAGTAGCTACTAGGAGAGGGAGGATGTGGACAAGTGAACAAGAGGTGTGGGAGGACTAAAACATCGGTGACGTGCTTTGCATGTGGGCAAATGCTTGTACAAGTCACTCTTGTCCCAGGAGTCAGAGGACACCAGACACAGCCACAATCTTGATTCAGAACCAGGGGCATGAACAGAACTCTAAAAACAACATTAAGTCAAAGGAAAATATTTCACAACAATTTTAATCTCAAGATTCTTCCAATCTGCAAAAGCCCAAACTTGAAGTATATATTTTAAGTGGACAAAAAGGCTGACCCTGCAGTTTCAATCACCAAATGTCTACTGTGTTCCACAAACAATAATCTGACATTCCTGAATTAGTCAGAAATGACAACTATGTATTCAACTGAAGAAATACTGAAAATCTGTTAATAATTTGATTCAGTATTTTTGTCATATCCCAGAATGGGTCTTTTCTATTATGATGTGAAAACTTGATGGGGTAGAAATCCTGATGACATAGCTACACACAAAACAGCTTCCATACAATTTGCTTCAAAATAATATTCACAGATGCATATTATACAGCATAAGTGTAAAAAAAGAACTGCACATTAAAGTATTTACTCATTCTAGAGAGAACTACCTGTATGCAGTCCAAGACAACATTCAACCTTTAATGATATTGAAATCAAGTTTATGAAGAACAAATCTTGGTCTAACTTCAGACCAGAAATTAGGTTGAAAGGTGAGTAATCAAAAAAAGATACAGTTTTCCAAGTAGTATTAATGGTACCAAGTTAAACGAGCCTTACAATAATTTCAAATGCAAGTCTGCAGAACAGACTCACAATGTAATGGCCATTCCATAAACTTGTGTGCAGTCAACAGGAAAATAAAAACAAAAAGTTTAGCAGCACATGGTGACATGAAACAAGAACAGAACAGAAATTTTAGCTTGCAACTTTGCAATCTGCTAAGTTACATACTTCTGTCACAGTAACCATCCAAGCATACAGATAAATGCAGGTACTTAAACAGCAGAATTTCTACAAAGTGACCCTCTTTTAAGCTGATGCTCTTGATCTTCTAAAAAAGGAACTGCAGCAACTTGATGGACATGCAAATGAAACAGTGCATGTCAGAGACTTACTGCTTCAACAGATTTTTCATTTCAGTGAATCCATCTGGATTCCCAAATTTGCTTAAAAGGAAGAGTAGGACTTGTTTATGCTTTTCAAGCTGTGGAATAAGCAGAAAGAATTAGAAATATACAATTCTAGTTTTTTTTAATTGCTGATTTCAGATCAGGGTAGATCCTAACATGACAAACTCAGCTAAGTACAATATTAATTCAATAAATATATAGTTCCTTTCTATTGTAAAATCTTCTGAGGGGGAAAAAGCCAGCAGAATTGTAGCTGACTCCCCCTTGTCCGTGTATGTGTCCCTCCCCTCCTTCCTCTTTTTCCTGAAGCAGCTTCCTCAAACCTAATTGATTAAATACTCAAATTAGGACTGAAATCGGGATCTTAAATTAGGCAACAGAGAAAAGTACCACTCCTGAGACTTCACACTCTAAAAGAATGACCTAAGAGCTGTCAGTGGGGCAAAGTACAGACTAATGAAGTCTGTGTGCTCTATACACTACCCTCCCTAGGCTTCAGGGTGCACTGATTATTACCACATATTAACAAAACCGAGAAAAAGTGTCAGGATATGTTTCATATAACTTCCACGTTCCAGCTAGCTATTATCCCCCTACTCCCATTTGCTTCCTACACAGGGTTTCTTTTGAATTCTGGAAACATAAGAAAGTATTGCTTGGACTGAATCTTACTTGCACTTTTAATTCCGTGCAGCAGCAGTTGGTCTCACCTCCATTACCTACAAAAACCAAAGTGAATAAGCAAAATACACATGTACACGCCTTCCGTAATTTAAGAGGTGACATGTGGCACTGTCCAGGATTTTTAGAAAGAAAAGTCATTTAGCCACCCCATGTGCTTACAAGTTCTTCAGAATAAGCAAACTGAAGTAATTAAGCCAAAGTATGTACCTTGATGTTCACTATGCAAGTTTTCAGCACTGCAGGATTTGACCAAACCCTCCTTTAGAAGTTTGTCAGCTACATTCAAAGAACCATTGTCAAAGTGTTTTTCCACTGTTACTAAATTAACGTTTCCATTAATCCCTTTCACTGTAATTGTGACGTATTGCTTCAATAACAGTTTTTTCAACTTGTCAAGCACTAATGGAGACCACTCAGCTTTCTCTATTCCTGTAAAAAAAGGAAAATCAAGTTTGTTATATAAATAATTCCTTTAAGATATAACTTGAATGGTTCATAATTGTTTTGGAAAATATGATGCTAAATTTTCCTAATATAAACAGCTTAAATTCTAGAGATAATGAACTAAACCCACATTTTCTAAACCAGCTTTAGCCATGTTTATCAATATACTATTTCAAAGATCATCATGTTGTTTACCAGTTTACCAGTATTAAGGAATGAACATCACCACCAGAACAGGTACAAATTTATGATGTTCAAGAAAACCAGTCAGGGTTTTTTGGGGTGGGATTTTTTTGCTTATTTTGGGGAGGTTTTTTTTACCTGCAAGTGAACATGTAATTGTCTGAAAAGGCAGCTTTAAATAGGAATCGGTGATTGGCAGCACCTTTGAAAGGGGTAAAGTTTCTGTGTTTCCATAGTCTCCATATAGTACTTTCACTGCAGACTGGGAAGCTTCCAGAACAACAGCTCTGTACCAATTGCCATTACCTGAAAAGATTGGGACAAGAACGGTCGCATGTGAAGTATCATCTTATAAACACAGTTTACCCTGAGAACAAAAAACTGTAGAGTTTTCCAGGAATTTTTAAATACTGTGGTGGATATATAAAAGGCCAATTGCCATGAAGCACAATGAAGAGATCCACAAGCATTTTCAAGTTGGTGTTTTTCCTTTGTCTAAAGCAAAAATGAAAGCTGTGTTTTACACTGGCCAAGGAAATGGAAGGACAAACGACTGTCTCACCTGAAAACTGAGCACAACAGGCTTCACCCAGTTTTGGCTGGAAGGGCTGTTTGTTACAAGATCTACAATAGTCTTCCAGTGAAGTCAGCTCCTTAAAGAGCTTCTTTTGACCTACAGAAAAAAACCCACATTCACTAATGAATCACATTTGGGTATAATAAAGAGCATACTTAAGTTTTAAGCCCCCCTGCTGCCACCTTTGACATTTTTTGTATTTTCCTACTGTCCAAGACACATTTCTACATGGTTCAGTTCACTATACACATTCATTTTATTAACTAGCTTGCAACAGTGACTTCTTACTGGTTTCGGGAACAATGAACACTTTTTCTTACCTTTATTTGGGACTGGTACAGCATAGAACAAGTCTGGGCTTACAACTTCTGTTACACAGACAGACACGGTTTCATCTACAGCCAATTTAATTGACTTCCAGTGCCCAAGTGAGGTTGCTAATACAAATTGTAAGAAAATGCAGTGTTATCACTGTCCTCCAAGCATACATATATATTTTAACTGTTATTTGATATTTATAATATCTTCTTGAATTTCAGACACAACTACATGTCTTCCCTTCAGGAAGACAAATCTAAACCAAGATAATTGATGCTCATTTTGCTGTTCATAAACTGTTGGCATATAAAAGTAGCTAAAGTAAAAAAAAAACCTCAGAAAAATAAGATCTTGAAAAGCAAATACGAGAAAAGTTTCAGTCATAGAAAACTTCTAATTCTCTAATTCTCACAGAGTCAAACAGCATTCAAGACAAACACAGCGATTTTTATCTTTCTCTTTTTGTCTGTAATGCCACCTGCAGGGCAGCTGGTGCTCAACTGTAAGAACTGACAATATAACCAAAACTATGCATGGATATTAATTAAACAAGAAAATAACAGTTAAAGGCTGGAATACTGAAAACTCTAGTTAAATCTAAAAGTTAACATTCCTTTAATTACCTTTTTGGTCAACAGACTTGTTTGGAAGGTTATTTTTATCCTGTAGAACTTCCTTTACAGCCAATTTTTCTGAAGTTAGTATCTCATTGATAATTTTTGGACAATCTGTGGAATTGTCAGTAAGCACTACACCTGCCCCATCTTGAGAAAGGGAAGTTACTGTGGCTTGAAGCTCTAACCCTGAAGTGCACATATGAAATCTTGTTGTAGCTTCTGGATTCCACTTGCTATTTACAGGCTTTATACCTAGGAAATAAAATAACTGTTAAAATATCTCCATTCATTAATATTGACTTTCCTCAACATTATAATTTCCTTTAAAAATAGTTTTTTAAAAAAATGTTATAAAACATACCCTGAAATATAAAGGCTACTTTTACTACCCTAGGGAAACACATTGTCCTTCATCCTGTTAACTGCTCTTCCTCCTTTTTTCTAAATGACCACATTTCTTCAGGACTCCCAAGTTTTTCCTTCTATATTTTATGATTCAACCAAGTAAATCCTTTGCCTTAGCACAAACATTACTATTAAGACTGTCATTGAATCAGTACAACAATGCCTTTTTATCAAAGGAGCAGACAAAACCTCAGTGTTTTAAGGGTGGGTAGGTGGGGGAACAGCAAAAGACACTTTAATGAAATGTGGTTTTGAGCTTTTTCCTGTTTCCACATTTTTCATTTTTAAACCAAGTAGACTACATCAGAAAGAAAGAAAAATTCTGCAAAATTTAGAGTGGTGTGGAAAAGGAATTTGCAGAACACTGAGAAACAGCAGTACAGTGCCAAACTTTTCAGGAGTCAAATGAAAGAACTGAAAGGCCAACTTTCTTCATTAAAACAGATTAGGTCCTTTGCCTCCAAAAATTTTGAGAAATAAAGTTGCACAAAAGCACGTTTACTCCTAGCAAAGCAACAACCAAAAGCCAGTAAGCACTACAGATGAAGCAGAACTAAACAAGTTCCCTTTGACCAGTAAAGCAGTGAGCAAAGTCCATGCAGATCACTCCAGAGAACTGGAAGGAGCTGAGAAAAGAAAGAAAGAAAGAAACTAACCCAAAAGAACAAGAGTTCTGCACAGTATTCCCCGTCATCACCTCCTTCCCCCTAAAGCAGCAAGTCTCTAAATGCAAGAGCTCTTGTAAGAGAAAGAATTCATAAGAAGATTCACCTGAGAGCCAGCATTTAATTGCTTGAAATGGAAGTTTTAGGAATGAGGATGAGATCTGTCGGATATTACCCACTGGTACTTCCTCAGTATTTCCATAGTCCACAAAGCTCACTCGAATAGTTCTATCTGAAGTGACATTTTGCACCACAGCACGGTACCAGTTACCATCCTCTATTTTTAAAAAAGTTAAGAAAAAATTATTAATTACTTCACACATTTTTTAAGTCTACCAGCTTTCATTTGTTAGTAAATAAATACAATTCTTTGCTGTCCTCTGCCAATGCAAACTATCAGCTAATTTTTCATGTTCACCCTATAGAAACAAAACTGTTTTAGTATGTTACTTGCCAGAGTAAAAAGCACAGCAAGGGTCTCCATTCTCAGGCTCAAAAACATCCGGTGGAATTTTCTGACAGTATTCAGACAATGATTTGTTAAGTGAGTTTAGAGCAAGCAACTCTGAAAATTAGAAAGAAATAAACCCCAATGAGATCAATGAAATAAGCTGATGAATTTTATCAATACTTTTCACTGTACAGTTTACTTGTAAACCTTCAAATGCATTCCCTGACTAAATAAGTCAAGGAACAAACATCCCTCACTTTTTAAGAACTGCCCCACACTTTTTGTTTGAATGCCTTTAGCTCTCACTTCAGCCACTGAATTTTGTCATATTCTTTTTCTAACATTTAAAAAGCCAGTGACTATCAGAAGTTCTTATTACTTCTGGGAGAGAAACAAGATTACTTTTTAACTAATCCAAGAGAAGTCACGTCTCAATGGCTGCATTTTCTCATTTTTGTGTTACAATTATTATATCTTTTTAAGATTTTCTAAATTCCAAGAGAGTACTAGAAGAGAGCTCCAGTAAATATTGTCTTGGCACAGGGAACATGTCTCTTATTTGCTTTTATTAACAGAATCTCTGAATCATGAAGGCTGGAAGAGACCTTCAAGATCATCAAGTCCAACCATCAACCCAGCACCACCATCATGATCCCTACACCATACCCCAAGTGCCACACGCAGACACTTCTCAAACACTTCAGAAACAATGACTCTATTACCTTCCTGGGCAACTTACTCCAATGCCTGGCCACTTTTTCAGTGAAAAAAAAAAATAAGATATCCTTATGGATATCCTCAGGTTATGGTAACTCTTTCAATTTACTCTACTGCTTATCTTCAACATTTTCAGATTTCAATACCATGATCCAATTTCTTTGTCACTCCACTTGTATTCTTAGATAAAATACTCGGAGGTATGCCTTTGTGCTATAAGCTTGCTTGAAATAGTAAGAACTACTATAGTAGAACTATAATAAATGACAGATCAGAAAGCAAAGAAACTATCAGAAAGACTAAAGCTGAATAAACTTACCATGGCTGTTTGAAATCTGACAGTAGAATTCTCCAGGATTGTACACTGTACACACTATGACACTGAGTGTTTGATTAAGAGTTAATTCAATCCACTTGCACATTCCTTTGTTTGCTGTGTCCTCTAGAGAGGACAAGGAAAAGCAGAGAATTAAAAGAAATTAAGTAACTTTTACAGAAAAAAAAAAAAATTACATCCTGAATGCTCATTCACATGCTCAAATTTCTTGTTATAAATTGTCCAACAGACTAATTACCAGTGAGAGTCTCTTTGCAGAGTAAAACCAAATAAGAGAAATATGCCAGTTGTTTAATATATTGCTTCACTATCAAAGAGAACAAGCCATAGATAACAGGGAAGAGTAATTGCACAGAGGTATAGACTAGGTGGCAACAGCCTGAGCAAGAGGGACACTGGGGAACCTTGGCTCCTGGAAACAGGGCAAAGAGCAGAAAAGAAGGAAACATCTGCCGCCAAGACTACTGGAAACAATCTAAGGACATAAAACAAAAAAGATTACTAGAAAGACTGGTTGCACAAATTTGCACTGCATTATGCTTAAGTACCTGACAGAAACTTATTATTGAACACAAGTTGTAGAATAGATCATGGGAACACTAAATCACGGGACACTGAAGAACACTCTCTCTTTAAAACCTGCATTTAACAGCTCCCACTCAGTGAGGGAAATTTAAAAATAGGGAGAGGTAACCAAGAAACCAAGGAAGTACAAAATAGGTCCTGGATGAGTGCCATAGATCAAAAGGTGTTTAGATATAGCCAGGGAAGTTACTGTTCATTTCAATTTTACGTAAGATTCCTTACTCTTCTGAACAAGGACAAGGAATAATCGTGTCCTGGCCACAAGGCATCTCATGAGGAAGATCAAGTTATTTGAACACAGACTTGACAAAAAGACTTCCCCTGTTTTCAGTACCAATGAAATATATGAGAAGAGATATATGCATTTGCCAGACATAGGATGGAAAAAAGGAACTTAGCATGCTTCCCATGAGAGAAGCCAGGAATCTTCCCCTAGATTTCAAAGAAACTCAATGTAACTTTTGCTAAAATATCTCAGATAGAAGCTTTGGTCACTAAATTCAATCAAGGCTATTTAAGCATAGACTTGAAGCTCTATAAGCTACTGCAGTCAAATTTTCAAGGACTAAGTATGTGGGTTTATGTGTAAAATACAGGACAATGAAGATGAAAACAGAGGAAATATTTGCACTACTGGACAAGGGCATAAGAACAGGCAGGCAATAACTAGTCATAGCCTACTTCAACTGGAAATTGTAAGACTTCTAACCTGAGTAAGTACCACCTTCCAAAAGCAGGCAATTACAACTTTGTTAGGTGTGCACACCTGGACACATACACATACAGACACACAATTTCTTTACTAAGCTGCCATGGCTAAACTTCAGACTTGTAACAGCTAGACTTTGATGACCCAGACTGAAAAGCTCTTACCAGTTAAGAGCTTGCATTCTCTGTACCCACTCCAGCAGAAGGTTAAATAATGCCAGTGCAGCAAGATGTGTTCATACTCACCATTAGCTTGCTCAACATCACTCACTCTGGCTGCTGGCAAGGCCATCTTCAGTTCTTCAGCTGCACAGCCCTCCTCGATGAGAAGGCTCGATATATTTACTACTGGAGTAACTGATGCATCTGTAAGCTCCACCACAGATCCAGAACTCTCTTTATCCACTACTTTTACTGCCAACACTTTGTCTTTCACCAGTTTTTTCATGTAAGAAATACCTTCTGAGGTCCATGTTCCTAATGGTGGCTTTACACCTAAAAAGTCACATAGTATGGAAAGGTTCTGAGGTCAGTCCAACCCTCACCAATGTATGGAAAAGTACGATAACTGCCAGTACATTATGAAATGCTTGTCACATTTTGTAACTATACCATGACAGTTAAGAATTCTGGAAATAATGCCTACCATTACCTCCATCCTTCCCCATATTTCAATGTGAGACACTACAGGTGTGATACAGGTTATTTAATACCACTTGTTTTCCCCCCATCTAGTTTGAAACTGCTTATCATTTACTTCATACCTGCCAGGCTACATCTTATGGCTTGAGCTGGCAAATCCATTAAGCTTGGAATAATAGGACGAAGTCTGGTCAGTGGAAGAGAGTCAGAATTACCATAATCCATATAGTCCACCAAAACAGTGTCTTCAGAAGCATAAGCTCTAACAGCAGCACGATACCAAAGGTTGTCTTCTAGAAAGGAAAATACAGATGTAACATCTGAGAAGAGAATGATTTTTTTTTTTGACAGACCAATATAAAAATACATCTATCTCAGTACAGTTCAGGACTACCAGGTGTTGGCTAAGTAGCATTTCGAGAAGCAGTCTATCAGAGCAGCATCATTACATATAACCCCATTTCTTCTATGCTTTTTTTGGGGCCTGAAATTTCAAAGATGTTCTTATTTCCAACCCAGGGGAAATAGTACTTAGCAACATAAAAAACTCAAATTTCTCCATGATCTCTTAAAAAGCTATTCTAAATAATCTGAATCCAGTGCCAAGAGTTTGCTCAATAAAGGGACATTTTAAAATTGGTATTTTACAGATATCATTTTTTAAATCACTGCCAAGCATTATCCACAGCTAAAAACCAGAGACAAACTCTATATGAAACATTTCTAAGCCTAAGTACAAAATGTATCTTTCTGGTAATAAATTTAAGTGACACAACTTAGTACTTTCACTCCATTTTTACCTGTGAACTGGGCACAGCATACATTGCCAGCAGCAGGACGGAAAGATGGATTACTGGGAAATTGTCCACAGTATTCATTAAGAGATGCTTCAAGTTCAGCAAGTTGACCTGATGTTAAAATACACAGGTTTTGGAACACAGCCTGTCTTGCAGTTATTACAAAGTAATTAAGCTCAAAGGCTGAAAGAACATCTTGCAGTCTAATGGAGATTATCTCAAATGTTTCACATTGATCAGACTTCAGGGCTCTTCAATCAGTAACATCAAAGAGTCCTCATGTGTGTCTGAGGAATCACAGCAGTGAACAGACAGGGAAACCAGTGATGGACTTTTACAGTAAAAAGGGACAAAGCTGAAGCCAGTGGAAATTGAAAGCAAGCTAGTGGAGGCATGCCAAGAAGAAACCAAGGAAGACAGCTCTTCCAACAACAGGCAGATGATGAGGTAGGTCACTTCTTCCCAAAGGACACGCTTTACTATTTGAATACCCAGAATTAAAAGGCTGCACATGGACACAGAAGAAAAATCCACTGTAGGAGATACAGTAGATCATATCCAGCTGCCAAAACTATTTCAGCTGAAGAAAACCTGCTGGCTGAGACAGCACTGGGAGGATGACACATCTCACAACTTACTCCACTCTTTATTCTCCCCCAGACATCTGTTTATGGGCACTGTGGAAGATACACCTGAAGTCCCTGCAGCCTCATGCTCTGGCCCACTAGAGAGTTATGTTTTTCTCTATCAAGAAACACCAAAGCAGGGTTTGGGCACTGGCTTTCTCATACTCAGATATTCTCCCCATACTGTGTAACAAGGAAGTTCAGTCCACACATTCAGTCTTTAAGAAAACGCTTGTTAAACACTGTTACAGGGAATAACGACGTATATAGAAATAAACAAAGGCATTACAAAATCAAATGCATTTCTGGAACACCTGAGTGAACATATTTAACATTAAATATTTGTGATACAAATTGACATCAGATTGCTAAAATCCAACCCATATAAAATTTTTCTACTTTGCACTACTCAAATTATCACCTTTCAGAGCAGTAAGTGATACTAACAGCTAACACTGCCAGAAACTATCCTCTGTAACACAATGGCTCTTAACTGACTGAGTCATGGACTAAAGTTACAAGGAATCACCATTTCAGGCCAACCTCCAAGACCAGCAGCACCTTCCTCCAGCCACTCCCCACCAAAGAGAAAAATGCCATTCTAGGCATCCTACATCCCATTTCCAACCCATAACTTACGGGCACTTTGCATCCGCTGACAAAAAAAGGTGTCTGGATTTTGAATGTGGGAAACCACACCAGAAAATTCATCTCCAATACTTAAAGAGACAAACTTGGCAATTGAATTAGCACAGTGAGGAGAGTCTTCATTCTCAGGTATTTTTTTTTCACTTCCCTTTGAGTGGTTTTCTGATACTGCACATAAAAAAGAAAAAAGGTTGCCAATCAAAAGCTAGCTGACTTTGAAAATATAAACATACTGAAATAGCGTATTCTTTTTGTTGATGCTTTAGACTTTGAAGGCTCCTGTCATATTATGAAATTAATGCTCACATAATAATCACTGAACAAATATTTTATACTATTAGAAAGTGTATGAGCTAATGTCAGTAGTGACCTGAAGGAAGATCCATCAGCCAACATTTTAAAGTATGAGGTGATGCTAGTGAGCAGCTAGAACATGATGCAGCACAGGAGGACCTAAAATTCCACATGTTTAGTTTGATTTGCTTGCTTACCTCTTGGACAGTCTCCTCTGGTATCATTTCCTGGAGTTAAATGAGACTTCATTTCTAAGGGAACCTTATTTAGGCAGTCTTCTAAAATATAGATGTAAGAATAAGTGCTTTACTATAAAAAAATAGCCATCAGTTAGTTTCACCTCAGAACCATCCTCTGAGCCAGACCTATCCCTATCACAACGTATGTTCTACTTATTTGTTCAGCACTTAATATGTTTAAAATGCAAAACAAAAGTAATTTCAGACTACCTCAACTACTTGAGTTTTCTGAGCACATTCACAGCTCCAAGATTGTTTGACTTCATAAAAGGAGCAAAGCAGTGACAATCAACATTTACTTGCAGTCACTAAAGACTGTTAGCTGAAAAACTGATTATAGGTTTTCAGACATAAGGGTTCATAACTTACCTCATTATTTACAACACTGAGTATGTAATGATTCAGTCATGATGTCTTTGTAAATCTTGGTTTCTTAGCTATTACATATCCCATTTCTGATGCACGAAGCAGTATTCCAAACTTTCAAGACCATTATTTGCAAATGAAAACCTCAATACAAGTGTTTCAGTTGCTTGTAAAGTCTGGAATGAATGCATGGAACATTTCAAGAATGCAGTGATATTTATGTGATCTCATTTACGTGATCTCCAAAGGGTTGGCAGGTTATATTACCACTCTGCCGCTAGTGTGCTGTGAAGCAGCCAAATGTGAAATATGCCCAGCACAATCCTAAATCAGTTGAATTTACATGGGACCAAGGTGAATCATCCTTTGATAGATTGCATAGTATTACATGGAGATAAGCTTCCTGCACCTGAGGAAGTTTAGCAAACTAAGAGGATCGACCACCATATCCTTCAGAGTTTCTGTGGGTTGCAGATCAATGAAATGAATAAGCTCTTGGCACTACATTGCTCCTGCTCTGCAGCCAGAGGAAAACCCAAACAATAGAATCTTCTACATGATAAAAGGTACACCTTGCATGCATTGATCTGCTTGGACAATCAAAGCCACCCAGCTCAACTGAAAATCTGAATTCTGACTCCTCAAGGGTCTGGTGCTTTGTCTTGTCTCTCACTGAGGCTTGGTAAGTTAGAAATACAAACATGCTTATAGAGTTCTCCAACTGGATACAGCAATATCCAGTGATCGTTCTTTCTTTGGGATACTTAGTGAGCATGTATGAAATATAACGAAAGCTGGTAAAATCCTACATCGAACTAGAAATTGATACTGTAATTTTTAAAGAGTTAAAAATGTGTGAGAAAGGAACAAAATGGTACCAAATTTTCATGCATCTATTAAAACAGAAAAATAAACAAATAATCCAGAACATGCTGAAGTTAATACAATTCTATTGGAAAAGTAATGTCACTAAAATTTAAGGTTATTAAGCTTAACAAAGTACTTCAG
Source organism: Aleadryas rufinucha (assembly GCA_013397815.1). Lineage (NCBI taxonomy): Eukaryota > Metazoa > Chordata > Aves > Passeriformes > Aleadryas > Aleadryas rufinucha. The sequence goes on from VZTH01016301.1 coordinate 26,519, forward strand.
GCACTAACATTTTATGGAAAGGTGAAATAAAATAAAATTGGACCAAAAAAAGTCAAGGGAGAGACTGGGAGAGTGACAAGAGGGAGGAGGGCAAAAGAAAAAACACTCATCTTTTACAGGTGTTGGGGAGGGGTGTGAACATAAAAGCCTTAATTGTGTTGGGTTTTTTTACCCACACTTACCAGAATCTGGAAGAACAACATCTACAGCAAAACTCAACCTCACTTCCTCCTGTAATATATCAACACCAGTTACTGAACAGTGCTTTCCCATCAGCTGGGAAAAAAAGCTGGCAATGCCTTCACTCCATCCTTTTCCTTTTGGACCATAAATGGCAAAGAAACACTTTATGGACCAGAAATAATTATAATTAGAACAAGAGGGGATAGCAGATTATTACCCCCATCTAAGTGACTAAATAATTAAGGCCTTTAGAAATATTGCCTTGCATATTAAAGTTAAAGCTGCTGTTGGGGCTTGAAGTGCTATCAATTCAGCTAACTTCTGCTCTCTCTTCTATAGAATTGGGAAATTAAGTTAAAAAGCAAGAATCCCCAGAAGGTGAATTACCCTACTTAAACCAGGTGCAAGTTATGTTTAAACTGGAGTTGTTCAGCTGTAGCTCCTTGCAGTAACAAATGTCAAGAAACAATGCAGAGATATACTGAACATCAATGAAAAACAAGTGCTGAAGACTCACACATTCACCTCCTCACACCTGTTTTACAGGACAACTTATCTAAAATTCCCCACTTACGATGCTCTCATAAATAAGATTTTAATTCCATCTGCTTCCTCGTAACCTTAACACCCCAGAGTAGATTACAGCTACTGCTTCAATTGCTGGCATCCATTTTTAAGAAGTCTAATAATTTAATGTAACCCACCTGATTATCATTCAACATGCAATCTAAGCTCTCCTACTTCCGCAGAACTTATGTGAGCTTCAAAAGGTGAAGAAGGAAAAAAAAATCCCTTTTGTTCTTTGAAAATAAAGTGACTGCAAATTTTTTATTCTTATTGTACAACCATTTGGTATAAAGGGCCCTCACCATCGGTTATCAATTTCTTTAGAACACAGTCACAAATACAAACACAGCAGGAACTAACAGGATGAACTAACAGAAGTCTCATGACATGAATAAATCCTAAATTCCTTCAAAAAGTTAAACAGATGAATAAACTACTTCAAAGAAGTACATGACAAAGGAGTTCTACAGTGCAAACATGAGGCTAGTTGGAGGCATGCACATTTATTCACCTTCATAAATGTGATCCCAAGAAACTACAAAGACAGAAAAATCAACTCCTGCAGAAGAGTTCATAAGAAGACTGGAAGAAATGTTTGGCTCAAAGTAAGATCAAGAGAGGCTTCAAAACATTACAAAGGAGAACTGTGTCATCTTTAGTTCCTTCTACAGCAAAGAAACAACAACTTATCTGCATCTGTTACTGTACAATACTACATTAAATGTATTTCTATAATAAATTTCCAAGGCTCCAAGAATCAGCTCATGATTTTTTCACAGAAGCAAGACACCAGAAGTTTTCCGAATTGGACACACTACATCTGTTTCCTTCCCACAGTATTTCTCTAGCAACATCATACAGGTCTTGATTTTTAACTTTTTCACAAATGTTTTTTTTCAAACAAAAGCAGGGTTGTCTGATAGTGCTTCTAAGAGCTCTACAAGTAACATTTTTCTGAATACTTCTCCAGTAACTTTTCATTTGAAGCACCAATCTTTCTAAAAGGAGAGACCTGTTCCTTTCCTGCACAGGTTAAATTAAGCACACTGCCACTCACTCACAGCAGATACATTCACGACATAGTCAAAACTGTATTCCATACCTTAAGATAAACTCCTGTCTTGGTTTTGCTATCACTTAAACTGTAATCAAAGAAAAACATGTCAGTTTGAAGAACCAAAGACTGACAAGTAGCATTAATAATACGATCTACTTGCAAATAGAGATAAAAGAGTGTGTTCATAGTATGTGATTTTTGCCAGCCCTTATTCCCCATCCAAGAAAATGCAGAATGACAAATATGTTAATATGTAATAATGACAAGCATAAGATAATGCAGTACGAGCCTAAGAGTTAGCAATATATTTTACTGTAATAGTGCCTTCCCATGGTCATTTATGTTGTAGTGGGAGGGATATTGTCTTTCTATGAAGATTATTTGGCAGAACTTTCAACAAACTTACTTCTGTTTAATGGGATCACAGACTACTCTATGTGCTGGCCAGTCTTTTTTCTGACAATCTGCAGAGCAATAGTATGTTTGCAGACACTGTGAACACCTGAGCTTTCCTTAAAAAAAAGGAAAAAAAAAAGACAAAAAAGAGAAGTCTGAGCAGAACGTGTATTGAAAATAGCTCCCCCGCAATCCTAAGCACATACAAACAGGTATTTGTATTCACATACAGCTATCAGACATTGCTGCCCAAATGTCCCAAATTCCTTCTACATTTAAGGGAAAAAAACCCACCACTTTTCATAAGGAGATGCTCTCTTCTGCTTGTCAGTTCTGTTACTCCAACTATGTTCTGAATAGTCTATACTCGTGTCTGAGAGTTAAAAATATTCATCCGTTTTAAAACATTTCTGAGCAAACCTGATCTGGTTTCACTGATAAATGTACTGTATGCCATAGACTACAGGACAACAGGCACTTACCAAACAGACCACAACGATGGCAAGTGCCCCCTTTAGGGGGTGGTACTAACAGACTCAAGAAACTCTTATCATAGCAAATAGAAAAACCACTCTTAGAGGAATATTGCAATTTCTTTGGCTTCCCATTAATCCAATTAGAATGTGACACCTGTGGAAGAAAAACCTGAAGTCATTCTTATTGGAAAAAAGCTGCCCATTACGGTAGAAATATTCTAATATACAAAAATACGACAACAAAAAGAGACAAAACTTCAAAGTTCTAGAAAGAGAAATACATGCTGATAATTTCTGCTATCTAGAAATGCTCAGAATACTTGGGGCAACTATAAAGTGAAATAACTCACAGTATTTCCTTTATCAGCTGCAGCTATGCAGTTCTCTCTACCAGTTTTGTCTTCCATAGAACTTCCTAGAAGCAGAAGTATTTGCAAAGGGATCTGATTAACAACACTAACACGTGCCTTTGTTATGGAATATCTGCAGGAAGAAACAAGGCTCTTGGCTACTCCTACTATTCTGCCAGCCCCTTTGAGTGAATGGAGATGTTTGGACCATGACACACTGGAAGTCACTTGTTTTCACTCTGATAGACATTTGTTCAATAATGCAATCAGTGGTATTATTAAAGCAACAGTTTCACCTTCTGTGCTTATCACTCAGTACTGAGAAACACAACACTGAAACAAGAGATTCTGACTTTCCAGTGAGTGCCTTATAAACCTTGCTGTCTTTCCTGCGAGTTTTATCTTTACCAAACAACTCTTACAAGACATTTAGCTAAGCCTGCATATCAATATAGTAAGAACTGTTTATGCAAGTGGGAAACTCATCCACCTACAAAGAATTTGTTTCTGTTCTAGGCTACACATGCCATTCAGAACTTGTTCCAGTCTGGCAGGCCCATCCAAGGTCTCCACTGAGAAAACATAAAGCTTACATGGTCTTTTTTTCGCACCTGGAAGCAAGTTAATCTTGTAAACTTTGCCTGAACTAAAACTCTTGACTAACATGAAATCAAATTGCATGAACTCTCCAGACCCAAGATATTTGTATACAAAGCTAGTTCAGATCTCCCAAAATGAAACCTTTGCCTCTCCCCAACCTGGAGTAAGAGAACATGGATCAGATAGTACAGAGGCACTTAAGAGGCAAGAAATATTGCTGAAGGAACAGCAACTCCCACACATTGGTCCGAATTCCCTAATACTTCAATTATTCTGGTGGGTTTTTTTAGTTTCTACGGCATTTCAGCTGGCACAAGTTTGGATAATTAGGAGTTGTATTTATAAGCCAAACTCATACTGATGATGTGTATCAATAATCAAGCATATACACAATCACAGAAGAACAAAGTCAAGATACTTCTGTCAAGCTTTGGACAAAGTCTATCTTCCTGCACCTGTACTGCTGTAAAACTTTCTGTACTGTTTCTACACTTGTCAAAAATACCCTGTATTGTTTGCTTTCAAAATACTGCTTTTTTAAAGATATTTCAGAAACTCAGTCTCAAAACTAAAAGCTTTTCAACAGTAAGTTGGTACCTGTGACCCTGTTGCTTAAATCTCCATCTGCAACTTCATTATGTTGAAGGTTAAGTAGCTCTGCCATCATGTAAAGGTTCACATTAGAGTATGACCAAAGGCGACTGTGGGCCAGGTAACTGCAAAAGCATGGATTTAAATATTAATTAAGGCAGGCACACAAATTAAAGTATTTATGGGTCATGTTCTGAATATATACTTAAGCATTCATTTTGGAAGGCTAGTTCTCTACCATCTATTTCTTTTGTTTGCACAGCAAAATACTTTCTGCATTGAATATGAATATTACAGACTGAATGATAAAAATTCCTTTAGGAGAGAGGAACACATTGACAAGCAGGAGTGGCCATCATCACCTGCACTGGAAGCTCGCTGTGTCTCTCTAAAGGAGACCTCACTGTACTTTCGGTAAAAAAGCCTGTAGTAATAAAAAGCACAGGCTGCACTCCTGGTTCCTCATGGCCAGGAGCCTGAGGGGAACCATTGCCCGGGGCTCTGCTGAAATGCATTTTCAGCACCTGCTTTCCAAATGTTAAGACAAAATATGCTTGTTTCAAATGAAAAATATAGGAAAAAACAAACTAAAATGGACCTACAAATAAAGTAGTCTTCGATGTGATACTGCAAACCAACTCCACCAGAAACACGCTTTCAACAGCCGCAATTAAACAGGTGCTATTTAAATTAAGTAATTCTAATTAACTCAGAATAAAATTAAGACACCCCTATGCCACGGCCTCCAGCCAAGCTCGCAGCCCAGCCCACCCCGCCACCTCCGGCCCTCTCTCCCTTCAGCAAAGCGCGCACCCCCGGCTCCTCCCCCGGGGAAAAGTGAAGCGCCCACACCCGGGCCCTCTCTTCCCTCGGAGCAGCGCTCATCCCGGGCCGCCCCCTGCCCCTCTCGCCCCTCTCAGCAGCGCTCACCCCGGGCCGCCCCCTGCCCCTCTCTTCCCTCGGAGCAGCGCTCACCCCGGGCCGCCCCCTGCCCCTCTCGCCCCTCTCAGCAGCGCTCACCCCGGGCCGCCCCCTGCCCCTCTCTTCCCTTGGAGCAGCGCTCACCCCTCCCCGCCGTCCGCGCTGCCCACGCGGGAGACCGGGCCCGCCACTCACTCGAGGACCGTCGGCGGCAAGAGAGGAAGCAGCGGCCCCCGGAGGCCAGGGACGTCTCCAGCCGGTCCCTCCGCCCCGCCCAGGCGGGACCCCGCTCCTTAGGGGCGGAGCGGGGCATGTGCTGCCGGGCCGCTCGCAGGCGGAGGTGCCGCCATTCCGGCCATCGCAGCCGGCGAGGCGCGGCCCGAGGAGCCTTCTACTCCTCTGGCTTACTGCAAGCCCCATCCAACCTGGCCTTGAGCACTACCAGAGATGGGGCATCCATAACTTCTCTAGGCAAGCTGTGCTGGCGCCTCACCACCCTCACAGTAAAGGATTTCTTCCCAATACCTAATCTAAACCCGCCCTCTCAGTTTGAAGCCGTTCCCCCTTGTCCTATCATTACATGCCCTTGCAAAAAGTCCCACTTCAGCTCTCTTGTACCTTTAGGTACTGGAAGGTACTCTAAGGTCTCCTCGGAGACTTCTCCAGACTGAACAGCCCCAATTCCCTCAGCCTGACCTCATAGCAGAGGTGCTTCAGGCCTCTGAGCATCTTTGTGGACATAATTACCCACAGCTCCACCAGTAACCCCTATTTATTTAACACAAATTCATAAAATGGCTTGAGATCTATGCAAAAAGATGAAATTTGATACATAAAATTAATGCTTTAGTATTTTAAAGTATTTGAATTTAGCCCTGTAGCCTAGAACATACATCACTTCACCTCCCATTTCCAACCTATACTCACTTTCATTTGTCCTTTCTCCTCTTTCCTTTCAAGGTGTTTTCTCCTTTTCCTCAACTTTTGTTTCTCACCATCGTGTGTCTATCTTCAAGGAAAACCACACTTCATCCTCAAGACCGCTGCAGTTTTATGCTACTACTGAGACATAATCTCAGGTGTTCCCAGCGCTGTGCAATTAACCTTTCACCAAAAATAAATTAATCTGATCTATTTTAGTGCCTACATTGTTGTACTTATTATTAAAGAGTATAAAATCAGTGATGGATTTTATTCTTACACATTCTGTACAGCAGGGAATAATTATCTCTGTTCACAAAGAAGTAGCTGAAGCATAGCTATTTTGCCTTAAGTCATTTGGCATCTGGCTGTGACAGCATTTCAGTCTAAATCATCTGTGTTTAAGTCTAGGATCCTGTCTGCCAAAGTAAGCATTCTTGAAAGAAAAGTGAACAACACATCTAAGGGCTGCTGAGTTTTCTCTTGGTGTTTTCCACCTACTAAAGTCAGAGGAAAGACTCTTCCGGGCTCAGGAAGAGAACCTCCAGCCTGAGCAGAAGTTGAGTGTATCAGAGGCTGCTCTTAGAAGAGGGGAAAATTAGGTGGGATTTGGTGGGATTTCAGGAAATCCATGTGCTAAATTGCTCAGCGTTGCATATCAGAGTAGGCACACTTGTAGGAAGGAGATTGCGGGGAGACAGGGCAATCATGATCATACAGCCTTCATCATCTCCCTGCCCTGTCATTCAAACCTCTCTCAAAAAAAGTTAGGCTTTCTTTGTGGCTTAAAACATCTAGACAAGATGACCCAGCACCCTTGTCCAGCTGAATCTTAAAATTGTCCAGGTTTGGGAAATCTCCCACTTCCTTGGGGAGATTATTCCAATGGCTGATTTTTCTTATTGTGAAACATTTTACTCCTGTGTCTAATTGGAATCTCCCCAGAAGCGATTTGTATCTATTACCCTCTGTCTTTTCCATGGGAATCCTTGTAAAAAAAAAGGAATTTCCATCTTCTTTGTAGCCACCCTGTAAATACTGGAATGTGGTGATAAAGCCTCCCCCAAGCCCTCTTGTGACAGCTGAGCAAGCCCATTTCTCTCAGCCATTCTTTCTATGTCAAGCTTCTCAAGCCTTGATGATCCTTGTGGCTCTTCTCTGGTCCCTCTCCAGCCTGTCTACATCTCTTTTATGTAGCAGGGATCAAAAGTGAACAAAGCATTTCAGGTGTAGCCTGGCAAGCAGTGATGGGACAAATACTTCTTTATCTGCCCTGGTGATGCCCTTGTTGATGCAGCCCAGCCTCCTGTTGGCTTTCTTTGCTGGAGCAGCATCCTGTTCACTCATGATGAGCTGCTTGTTCACCAGGAATCCCAGGTCTCTTTACACAGAGCTGCTCCACAGACAGGTAGATACCAACCTGTGCTGCACTTCTGGATTTTTTTTTCAGGTGCAAGACATTACACTTGACCTTGTTGAACTTAATAAGGTTCTTGTTAGCTCACTCTTCCAGCCTATCCAGGTCTTCCTGCAGGGTAACTGAGCGTCAGAGGTAACTGAGGAGAGTGCTGTTAGCACGGAGACTGATCAGGAGCGACATCCCAGGAACTGCACGAGGCTGATGTGACTTGCCTGCAATGGTTAGCAGGAGCTTTGGGCTTACCTGTGTGTAGTTTCTGTAATAACTGTACCAGTGTGTCAATAGCTCTAGGATCTAAATGCCTCGGAACCAGCTGAGACACCACTGTGCTACATACTGAAAAAAAGACGGTCCAAGCAACATATAATGAAAATAATTTTTTCCAATTACAACTTACTCAGAGCACTTGAGTGATCATAGTCACACTTGGGATTTACCATGCATACATCAGATGTTCTCTGTCCTTACCTGACACATGGAGGGAAGATCAGGCTTTGTGAATGGTGCTCCCTGAAGACCCCTGGCAAACTGTGCTTGCTCAGAATAAAACAGTGACACAATGAAAGCGATTCCCAATGAAGAAAATCATAACTCTTTATGTAATTTTGCCATTATGTGAAATGCAGGAATCAATTCAGCCTGCAGTAATTACATTACAACAGACCAGCCTTCTGACAAATACAGAAGACAGGATTTGGGCAAGCTAGACTCTGCTGCCCGCTCCTCCTCGGCAATGCCGGGCATGGCCCTTTGACACCAGTGGTCTCAGAGGAGTGTGGGGTGTTGCTCAGCACATCTGCTGTTTGAGCCACCTCACTGTTCTCCCTTAAAGTGGAGTTGCTAACACTTCTTTAGCTGAAGGATAAACATAGGTCTTTAAGCCCTTTCAGTGGGCAAAGCTAAAAAATATTCTGGATAATTAACAAAGCACCTGGAAACGGAGCAATTACATGAACACTTACTTCTCTTTTTCTTATATAACAAAGCATGAGCCAAAAGCCAGAACTACAACCTTCTGAATATGTGGGCCAAATTCTGCTTCTGCCTCTGCAATGCAGAGCTTGTCTGCAGCAGACAAGTCTGTTATGTAGGACTGTCTGTCTTTCAGATGGTAAGTTCTCTCACTCAGAAATTGTTTTCCTCAGCATTTGTACTTGCCAAATGAGAGCAATGGCTGGCTAATTAAGAGGTACAGTAATTCATTCTTATTTAACACAAAGGCAAGTGGTTTGGGGAAGGACTCTCTCTCTGACCTGTCATTATTATTCCCTAAGTATCTGTGGCTGCCTCCTGGGGATAAGATACTCTTCAGATGAAAATTTGGCCTAAGCACAGGTATTATAAGAGTCAGAACTGTCAGCATCAGTTCTGGGACTAGAGCTGTGGGGAGTCCAGCTGAGTACAAAAAATCCTTTTCTCCTGCCGTTAAGGAAGAATTCCACTAACCAGGCTCTGTTTTCTTAACCTGATTTTAATCCTGCTCTAAAAAAAAATGTCCCGAATGAAGGGCAAAAATCAGATGAAATTCTGCCAGGTCTGGTGGAACACACTAAACCACAAACAGGTAACATCAGTGGGACTGCAGACAAAGCGTACAGCAAGGTAAAAGCACAAATCTTAAAAAGACTGGGGCCAGAGCATACTGATGTCTCTGCAGTTGTCTTTAAATAACTCAAAGACCAAATAAGAAGCATTTGGGCACTGAAGTGACTGTGTTACAGAGCAGCAAGACTGTGTGAACTTTGTGGCTCAGCTGCAGAACAGCAGCAGTAGTGGCAAAGAAGCCTTTCTGAAAGCAAAGCTTAGACTTGGGCTGCATGGCAATTAGCAAGTGAGTGTTGCATGGCACTGCTTTCTGAAAAGAGACAATTTTTACTTATCTCTGTTCCACACCTGATTTTTTATGCATTTTTAGCAAGATGGAATGCACAGCATAATTTGAGAAAAGCAAGGGCTAGACATTTGCTTTTAAAATGTTATTTGGAGGTTAAAGCTGAGGGCATGAGTGCTCTCTGCAACCTACTTCCATTTATGCTCTCAGCTTAATGTTTTTAAAGACACATGCCTTCATATGACTGACTCCTTTGCTGCTTTAGAGGTGATGGCTAGGACATTGTTTAGTTACCTGAAGCAGTATTATCTTTCCCAAAATAAAGGATACTGACAGATTTATAGTTATGATAGCACTGAAAGGTTTACAGATTGATTTTCTCTAAGATCCCACTGTTGTTTTTAAGGATCTGTTAAAACGTTTTGTCCTGGTTTTGGCTGGGATAGAGTTAATTTTCTTCCTAGTATCGGGTACAAAGCTGTGCTTTGGATTTAGGATGAGGACAATGATGATAACACACACATGTTTTTAGTTGTTTCTAAGTAGTGTTTACACTATTGTCAAGGACTTTTCAGCTTCTCATACCTTGCAAGCAAGAAGCTGGCAGGGGGCAGGGTGACAACACACAGCTGGGACAGCTGATCCCAGCTGGCCAAAGATTATTCCATACCAACTTGCATCACCTCAGTACATAAACTGAGGAAAAGCTGACCAGAGGCTGCTGTTTGGGAACTGTCTGGGCATCAGTCAGTAAGTGGTGAAAAACTGCACTGTGCATCACTGGGGTTTTTTATTATTATTATTATTATTATTATTATTATTATTATTACTACTATCTTTTCTGTCACATGAAACTGTCCTTATCTTGACCTACAAGTTTGAGTCTTCCAGTTCTCTCCCCCATCCTTCTGGAGAGGGGAGGGAGCCAGCAGCTTTGTGGGGCCTAGTTGCTGGTTGGGGTCAAACAACAGGTTTCAAGGAGCATTTTCTAGGACCCCCAAATTTGCAGTTGCGGCTCTGAAATTCCAAATACCTAGAAAGAATATGGAGAAAAAGAACTTGCTCTGAAATAACTCTCCCAATTAATGTTTGTAAGTGAAGTTATACAGCACATTCTACTTTCAAGGTCATCCATAGCACACAATGAAGAAATCATCACTGGGTAGGTGATGATTTCATACATGTAGGTATGTGTTTACTTTTATACATATATAAAAATAAATTAGCCAAAATAAAGGAACAATGTGATCTAACGTCAGAGTTAGCCTTGTTATGAGTAGGGGATTGGGCAGGATAATTTCCTGAGGTCCCTTCCAACCTGAATTATTCAGTGATTCTACCTTGCTTTTCTACTGTTATGTTTAAGATATTACTGCAGGAGAGATGCCAGTGCTTATTTTAGCTGAGCTGCTATAGCAAATACAACTGCTTTCACTTAACAGCTTGTCTGCTAAGGTATTTTTTCAATTTATGTTTTATTAAATAAATGACATTTATGCCGTGCTCTGGATTCCAAAAAGTTTTGTGTTCCACTGAAAAACTGCTGATGCAGCACTGAAATGTAGTCCAGATTTTTGATGCCCAGCAAATTTTTCACTCTTTTTAAAAAATCCAATCAGAGTAAGGAATGAAGTCCTGGCAGGCGCTACATGAAGCTGTTTATTAACATCACT
>VZTH01016301.1:40944-105452 GCA_013397815.1 Aleadryas rufinucha
TGCTTGCCCTCTGGGTTTGAAAGAAGGACTCCAGCGAGATAATTGTGATGTAGGCTTGCGGATTTTGGCTCTTGTCCTGGAAAATATTCTGCACAGGTGAGTCTGATATGTGTATACTTCCAGCGAGACTCTGTGCAGACCAAAAGAGGATTTCTTAGGGAATTGAAATCTGTATGTAAGATGAGAAGTATGACATTCTGGCGTTAGTGCTGGTTTGCTTTATCTTCTTGTAGAACTGCTTTTCAGAAGTTAAAGTGTTGCAAGCAGAAGACACTAAAAATTCAGGTATGGCCACTGTCCCAATATGTTTTGTTGTATAAGGAAATTGTTGAAACTATGAGCCACAGCTGTGTTTCTCTGTGGACAAGGAAATGTAATCACTGGCTGCTATGAATGCTTATGTTGCCATTGACTTTAGGGAGGAGATGGTTAAGCTCTGAAGATATGAGAAACTGAAAGTATGAAGATGTTTCAGGAGGCTGTTAGATGACATTTGAAATGTCATTGGTTTTATGAAAAAAAATGAACTAGTTCTGTATTGCCTTTGAGCTCTTTTTTTTCTTAAAATCTTCAATCATCTGTTCTTGGTTTTAAACCAGTATTTTTTTATCATTTTATAAGACTCGATTTGGGGTTGTTGACAGATGTTTGTTGACATTGTGAGGTTCACTGTTTCAAAGTGTTGAGAAAAGGATCGAAGAACCAAATACACAGAATAGTTTATTTGCTTCTAATTAGCAGCTCTGTTGCTTAACACTACCTGAGGCTAATATTGAATTTCCTGAAGCTGGCTTTCTAAAGAGCTATGAAAAATAGAAAGGCAACGTTTTTCTGGATTTAATAGTGTTATTAGGCATGTTAAATTAGTAGATGTGGGCTCCAGGAAGCAATATCCTGTATTTAGTTCTGGATTGACTTGTTCTGAACTTACTTTCCAGTTGCCAAAAACGATATTGGAAAGCCTTATGGATAATACTTACCTTCAAGTCATAGTTAAAGACCCTGCTGCCTCAAATGGAGGGTGAAAAAAAAAATCTCATCAGAAACAAATCAGTGTCAAAATAGAGAAGAAAATCATGACCCTAATTTCAAGAAGTACATGGAATACTGAATTTTTTGTTCTGTAATAATATTGTATATAATTATTATAATCTCTTAGCTTAATTAACAGAAGTCAGAGCTTCTGTAGAGCTCATAGTTGTTCACATCCTTAATGGATTGAAGTGTTTGCTTGTTTGTTTTCAGGGATACTGGAGAAACTCTTGGAAAGTCAGGTTTGAAAACAATAGAACTCTGCTATCCCCTCAAGTGGTGTTTTTCAGTATGCAGTGATAATGCACACAGTAATTCCATGGTTAGAATTTTACAGCATTTTGCATGTTCTGGAAACAAAATTTGAAAAGAGAGAGCCATTGAAAGCAAACATGCTGCAATCTCCAGTGCCAAATACTCCAAGATCCATATCTTACCAATGCTATGACACTACAGGTTTTTGAGGAGGTCTGCCATAACTCCAGCTTCTGTGGTGTGAACAAGAGTTATGGCTCTGTTATAGGTGTAGAAGACCTGTCATAGAATGTGTGCTTTGTCAAGGTTGTGTACTCAGTCATAAATTTAATTTCTTCACCACCCTTAGGACATTCTTCTTTGCACAGGTGATGTTATCAGTGTTGGAAGGTGAATGCAGACAGGGTTCTAGTAAGGACAGACAGAGCTGCTCCTGGCCTTGTTGTAAGCAGAGCTAAAGGCAGGATTTTAAAACCTGAAAGGTGACAGCAGTGCTGTTGCTGGCATTGCATTAGTTGCTGAAGTAGAGACTCATTTTCTTGACTTGGTAGAGTAAGAGCTGTTCTGTGCTGAAGACACACAGAAGATTGCAAGTCTGTGTGCCAACCCTGAAGTACCTGAGTCTCATGTGACGTTCACAGTAAAAGGATGCTGTTGTTAATATGTTGTTTTCCCCTGATACATGAGCTTCTAACCTTGGGGCTAATATGACAAAAGATAACACTCTCAAGGTGTACCCCGTGACTTGTGTTATGATGGGAGCAAATCCAGCCTCACTTGTTAAACCTTAACTGATGAACTTTATTTTGGAGTTGTGCTGTTGATTCCAGACATGGAGTTAATATGACTGTAATATTAACCGTGTGCATGAGTTTGATAGAAAACCTGGTGCTGCCTTGAAGGAGTTGTACATTTCTGTTCAACTATCTAACTTGTGATGTAAGCAAAGGAAAGCAAAGATAAAGTTTGAGTAAACCTTGTCTTCTATAGTATTTGTCCCATGTTCGAAGAATTGATAGAAAGCTTTGCTGCACCTTGGCACTGCCATTGGTATTTAATGAAGTCACATTAAAAACCTGAGGAGAATAATTGAGTTGAAGTGTTAAACTGATAAAAGCAAGGAAATCCTGAAATTATGCACTGTGTATAGTCACTGTTCCACTCCCATTTGAGCATGTGCATCAAAGCAGGTCTTTGTGTGAATTCGGTCAGGAGCTGTGTCAAGTCCTGCCTGAGCTGGAGGACTCAATGTCCCAGTATACAGCCGGCTTTTCCACTTCTATTTAATCCTGGGAAAAAGTGAATTAATATTGGGCGACCTAGTGTAGGTGGGACTCTGGTGTGTTTCTTTTATTTCCTATATGTGCTGTCTGTAAGTACAGGAAGGCTGGGAGTGTGTGAGACCTCGTGGCCACCCTCTGTTTTGTGTGGAGTACAAGCAGTGGTGATCAACATCATCTCTTCTTCAGCTTAAAAATTCTGTCTTTTTCTTTGGTAGTGTGATGCTTTTCAATCCAGTTCATCTCCTTTTAGTGTGTTTCATGACTTGGGTGACTGACTTGCTGCTCTGATTAATTTGGATGTGGAATTGTAATCAAATATATAAACCTGAAGCCAGAAGGATTGTTTAAAATTAATCTCACGCTAGATTATGTAAGATACCTGCTTTTTGGGACCTTTTTATCCCAGTCCCTTTCAATCCAGTTCTAACTTTTGATTTGTCCCTCTACACAGCTGCTACACATTAGAGCTGCATTTTGTATCTTACAATGTAAAACAGAACTTCTTTAGCAGAATTCTCTTTTTTTTATTATTATAAACTTCAGTTGAAAACAGAATTATCTATAGTATTTGAGCTTCCCTGTTTTGCAGTGTTACCTGATGACATAATGCTTAGTCTGAGGAAGCCATTTGTGGCAGAGTCCTTATGAAAGATACCATGCAAAACACAGGTAAGCTGGGTATTAATTGGAAACAATAGGAAGGTTTGTTTTGCTGGTCAATGTGTAGACTAGTAGACAGTAGTTAAGGAAAAAGTAGCCTTAGGAAAAAGTGAACCGAACAAGTGAAGTAGAAAGGTGTGTTCAGTCTGTCCAGATTAGTTTAGGTAAAAGTATTATTAGGATTACAGTGAGCTAAAACAAACTATAAAATTTCTCTTTAATTTTGTTTTTAGTCTTATTGTCATGTAAAATTGTTAGCAAGAGTTATGATGCAATGACAGGTTGGCACTGACTTGGAAAAGCATTTTAGTTCAGTTAAATAATGATTATTGTGTAATAAAGATGTGAAAAGTTCTTGAAGAGAGGCATCTTGGATTTTGCAATGAACAACACAACTGTAAGAAGCTAGAAATATTTTCATACCCCCAAGTTATTCTTTAGCAGTCTTGTTGGGTTGCCATTGTGCACATGGTAGCACATAAACTGTCCAACAGCTTCATCTCTTACCTGAGTGCAATAGGTTGGAAATGGAATTGAAATGGCAGCTGATTCTAACAGTTGTCTGCCTGTTAATGGTTACTTTAATATCTCTGTCTTAGGATAATATCTGTAAAGATAACAGAAAGTACTTCCTTCTTCTGTTGTGATTCATCTAAGATTGTGTTTCAAATAGAATATTTTATAGCGTGATAGCTAAAGAAGAGGAACGGTTCTTTGTGGAGCAAACTGTTCAGGCAAGTTTTGTTCTTCCTGATAAACGCTGTGGCATTTCTGAAGCTTTTTTACATTAGGTTGCTGGTTGCTTCATGTGTGTGACTTGTCAAGAAAACTCTACAAATCATTATTGTTCTCTTCAGTGTTCTTCAGCCAATAAATCCTAATTAAGTCTTTGAAATACAAAGTCCATCTCCGGTGTTACATTGGTTTATATTGCATCTCACATTAACTCTTGAATTTGCAATTGAACTGGCTAAAGCACTTGTGCTCGCTCCTTTTATTGCTCAGGAACCTGCAAGAGGGAAGTGGGTCTGTAACTGAACTGTTCAAATGGTGCTCATCTGCAGCTTTTGCTTTTATTGAGGTCTTCTGATGAGTCTTTTGACTGTTGACATTTCAGTCATGTGTCACTTCATTTCACAGATACATGAGTGGAAATGCAAGGCAGTATAAAAAATCTCTTTAGCAGAGCCTTTAGTCTATACTGCAGTGATTGGGAAAAGAACCAAGCCATTATTGCACCATAAATGATAAATGTGGTTTTATTAAACTTATGTATTTATCTTTGCTTCATGAGCTTCAGTAGCTGCTTACATGATGAGAGGTGCTTCCAAGATGGAATTCTGCTTGAGTGTAATGAACCATGTGTAAAAATCAATCTGTGGATTGGAATTTAATATTATATATTCTTTAATGTGAATGAATAGGAGGCAGAGTAGTTTAAATTGTGAAGTATATATTGATTCTGTGTTGGCATGTACACTAACCTCCTCTCTAAAATCATAATTATTGTTGAATAACGACTTCCAGGGGTTAAATGTAAAACTGCTGTCTCAGGATAGATATAGGACACTGTTGATCTTTCTTTATAAGAATTTTTGAAAATCATGTCAGAAAAAAGGCATGTTTTGAAACACTGCTCAGTATTACTGAACTAGAAGTCAGTCCTTACTTGCATGTGAAGTAAATGTTGGATTCCATTCTAGCAGAAAGAGCTGAAGTCTCAGTTCACCTCCAAGGTGTGTATTTGCTAAGATGGGGAACTGCTTGTGCTCAGTGCTTTTACAGGTCAAGACATGGAACACTGTAAGATGTAGTGGAAGTTTCATTTCTAGCTGAGTCTAGTCTGTAGGTGTGTTTGGGCAGACTGCTGAGATCTTTAGCTGGTAGTTGGAAGGCTGGAGTGATGGGAGTGTTTTACAGTGTGACTTGAGGTGTAAATGTGAATCTTCAAAATAGCTGCAAAATGCACACAACTTCCTCTTGCAAATTCACATGACTGCATTTTAATTTGCTATTGGGTGATACAGGAAGAAAAGCCAATATTTCCTTTGCTGTTATAATTTTATGAGGATAGTGCTTTTCATTTTAAAAAAAATCTGTCTTCCAGATCTCCCAGTTCTAGATTTAGCTGGTAGCCTGGAGTTTTTTAGTAGGGTTTTGGTGTGTGTATCTTGGCTTTTTAACCTTTATTGTTGTATTATTGGATAATCTTTGAAAGATTGCACGGCTAAGCATTTCTTTTTTCAGATATAACACGTATCAATGAACAGGCCTCTTGTTAGGAGGGCTGTTAGAAAGCTGGAGTAATAAAAGTGAACAGTTCCTGGTATTTCTTTAGACCAGCTACAGTTTCAGGTGCTTCAGTGCCCTACTTTGGTTTCTGAAGTATTGCAGGTGAACAAACAGGGCAGTCATTGTGAAAGCATTACATTTCTTCCTGGTTTAACTGGGGTGTAGAATTTTCTGTTCATCTAGTACTGGGCTATGCAGAGAGAAACCCCACAGTTTTCTATATTTGTAGGCAAGCTGTATAGCTGCTTTCCTAAATTCACTTTTGCTAAAACTGGAGTGATTCATAAATGTCTGCATCCAGCACCTTCAATATCAAAATGGAGCTATTTTTACCTTTCTTGCTCCCACAACATTGGGATCTGCTAGCAAACATGAATCTCTATAAACTCATAAACAGGCATTTTTGGTTCAATTGGAGAGAAGGCTAGAGAAGAGCAGAGATGTTTGTAAAATCATTTGGAATGTGTTACAGAGAACAGTGACAGTGCCTGGGATAGACAGCTGGTTATTTGAGCGATGTGTTGCTGCCCAGTCTTTTGGTGTGTTACTAGGGAAAAGAAGTAATTATTTGCTATCACTGGGGAGTCTGAGGATGTTAAGAGTAAACGCCTTTTCTAGCTGTCTCCAAAGGACAAGTATCCCTTCTCCTGGTGCTGACGTGAACACTACACCTGAACTGCAGAGTTCAGAAACCAGAACCAGTATGGAAGGATAGTGAGTGTTACAGAGCATTTGAAGAGACTACTGCTTAAGGATGTTTGCTTGGACTTTTATGATGAATTTCCAGTGGTACTTATCTTCAGAATGTGCCATCTTGGAAAGCAAAATAAAGAGTAACAGCAGCAATTTTGCAAGTTATCATCCAGTTCTTGACAAAGAACCAGGAAGTACGGATCACAAATTACAGCATAAAGAGAATTGCTCTGAAGCAATTTCAAGGGCCTTATTTTCTAGATAGGTTTTTCCTGTAAATACGTGGACTTTGTTTAGAGATGTGCAATGATTCCTTAGCAAGATTACAGCACGCACTGCAGTGCCAAAGCAACTCTGAATCCTTAGGTGACATCCATATAAGAGCAGTAGGGACTTCTGGGAACTTGGGCTGCTTGTGTTGGTGTCATCACGTTTTTCTGTCACCAAGCTGCTTGCCTGGCCGTGTCATGGTACTTAGGATACTGCTGAGTGTTGGAGTCATCTGCCTGTGACTGATGGAGAATTTAATCACTCCTTTCCTTGTCCCCCACCTCCTCTCTGAAATACATCACATCTGTATGGCAGCTTTGAGTAGTTTTGAGACTTTAGTCTATTACTAAAGGAAATTTGAGTACTCTGCTGTGACTGATATGAAGTGGAAAGAGGAAAGCTACCTTGTACTTCTGTTTAAAAATGAGCCTGTTTCATGCCCTCTAAATGTGTCTGCATGCTTTTTGCATATCCAGAGGTGAAGAGCATATACGGTCTGAGCTGATATGAGAACTGCTTTTTCACGATTCTGTGGATTGCACATGTACTTGTTTGGAGAGTAGATGATTTCCTCTTCATCAGTGACTGTGCTACAAGGCCTTTCTTAGGAGCGCAGCCAGGAGTGGAAAACATCTACCCAAAGACGATGCAAAACCCTTTCTTGTTGAAAGGAGCTAAAATAATTGACTGCTACTGGCCATTGTATTATGTAATGTGTAGTTGAATGTTTCTGGTGTCCAGTAAACTGCATTTGCTGTATTAAGTTCTTATTATTCCCCTTTCAGAAGGTTTTGTGCCTCAGAGTCGCTTATCTCGATGCTCTTCAGTTTCATTTCAAGCCTGGGTTGAACAAGGTTTTGTATATCCACACACCCATGGAGCCCTTATTCCCTGCTGCCCTTTTTTACCCCTTTCTCTGCAGTATTTTTAGGCACTGAGGTGTAAACATATGGTTTTTTCCCTTAAGCAGTGATTTTTGTTTCTCAGGACCTTGACCTTAAGTTTGCTTACAGAACCACCCCAGGCACATACTTCTGTCATTCTTTAATCTGTTTGTTCTAAAGAGCCCCATTGTGATAGTTACTAGGTGACAAGGCACACTTTCTTTTTTTCCCATGTTGTTAGTGAAGTCTTCTAGACAGCCACACCTCAGCTAAAGTTTCTTGTAGTTGTCATTTAATATGTTTCTTTAGATGTCATCTCACATGTATTTTGAAATTGGGTGAAACAAAGTAATTTCCTCCTTCTTGATGGTTTACAACATAAGTATTGAGAGTTTGGGTCAAATTCTATCTATTTTATGAAATTAAATTCTAGCATTAATAGTGCATCTGCTTAGGAAAGGCCTTTGTAGTCAGGGATTTAAAAGAATCACGTTTGCATTCAATAGGAAGATTGAAAAGACAGTTTGAAAAGGCACAATATTGAATTAAAACATACCAGAACCTCAGCATGTACCTGTACTCACTGGATAGCAGGCTAGAGCTGGAAAAGGTGGTGTTCCTAATTAGAATTAGCAGTATTGCCAAGGGGGAAAGGATTTTCAGCCAGTACAGTGGATGAACAGCCAAGGGATGAGGATGCCAACAGCTTCCTTAAAAAGTTAGGAGTCTACGTACTTTCAGCAGAGGAAAGAGGAGGACTCAGTGTTACAGAAACTGCTTTTCTCCATACCAGTGGATGGACTCTGAAGTGAGAATTTGCTGTTAAAGCATAAGCTTCTCTGGACTGCTGCTGAAGATAGCTACAGGAAATATTTTTTTTTCTTTTTGTTGGCATGTTACAGGAGCATGTATTGAGATTTTTTATTTTCTCCCAAGATGATCAATACTTACATTGTGTCATATACTTCTTTGAAGAGCTTAAATGAATCATTGTCATATTTGTTCATATTTTTATCATTTGGTTAGTAGTTAATAGAAGATGTTTCTGTTGTGTAACAGAAAGTGAATGAAAAAATTGCTATTTCCTGAGTCTTTGCATTCCCTGGCAAACCTGGGAGACATCTGTATTCAAAAGCTGGTGTGCTGTTCACTCACTCTATTGGCAGGCTCTCAGCTCCCTGCCTCTGATTCCAGCTAGTTGTGCTATCAGCAATTTAGCAGATAAGCACATCTCAGTTTAAGTAGTGTGATAAATGGTTGTAACCTCTGCCAGTACCAGCTTTTAATGTTGTGTATCCTGTGCCTGCTGTTTAACTACTTACTCATTTTAGATGATACGTTGGAACTTGGAGATCATATGTGCTGATGCAGATTTAAACTTAGTTTTGTGACTAATGATGAAAAGTATGTATGCTCTTTGTATCTTTGAAGAACACATCTGTGATGAGAAAAAAGTGGCTGTTTAATAAAAAAGGCTGTTTTGGTTTTGAAGGGTACAACTTGCCTCTATTCTGATGCACAGGGAGATGTTTTGCAGACGCGGCTGAGCTGTGCTCCTGTTCCTCATTCCTGCTGCTTGCATCAGCAGGGTCTGAATTGATGAGTTTCCACTCCCATGGCTTTGTGTCACTGCACTGGGGGCCAGCTGCCTCCTCTGCTGTAGAACAGGAGCAAGAGCATGGGGAAGGTGAGTTAGAGTGTCAGACTAATTTTGAGCTGTAAATCAGAGGAGGGGGAGGAGGAGGAGGACTGGTCAGACCAGTTACATGAGTCCAGTCACAGCAAAGAGTCCTGTCACAGCTGCAGAAACTGTCACAAGGCAGTGACAGAGCCTTTCACATGCTGCCCTAGATGGATGGCAGTCATTCATGGTATGTGGGCAAGCAGGCTTGGGCTGGGCCACTTTCAAAGTGCTGCTTTGAGAAGTTCCTGTGGCACAGGGAGCAGAAGGGACTTACACTGTGGCGTGATACAAACGTCACATGGATGGGACCAGGAGCAACACACTTTTTCTGTATTGTTAAGGTGATCATCAGGCCTTAAGGAGGGAGCAGAGCAGGTGGTTGAAGGTAGAAGCTTTGCAAAACAGTGCAAGAACCCAGCACTTTGCTGTCACTCAGAACACTGCGCTTGTTTGACATTTAAGCATATCATTACATAAGCCACTTCACTTGCTTCAGTCACGGTTTGCCTTTTTTGATTGTTTTTGATGTCTTCTGAAGACATCATAAAAGGCACTAAACTATTTTGTTTCCTTAATGCAATGTATGTAACCTTAGTACTTCCCTGATTTTGGAGAAGGCATTTGTAAGGATGAGTAGGATAATGCAAGATCGTTATTAAACCTGGAAAGGTATGGAGCTCCTATCAGGTGGTGTCCAAATATTATCTGGAGCTTGATGGATTTGTATGTTTGATGTGAAACAGTCAAATATTAGCATGTTTCATTTCAACTGGCTACTGCTAGACTGGCAGTGTTGATCCTTTTATTACACCAAATGTTTTGCTTACAAACCGTGAGCCTTTTCTTTAGTGACATCACTGTAATTTTCTGTCTCTGGTATTATACAGGAAGTATCTGTTATATTCAGTTGCCTGAGGTAGGCACGACAAACTTTGGATATTCAAGAGACATTTGAATATCAGTATGAATTTGCATTGACACCTGCTCCACATGGTTTCTTTGTCTGGACATTTCTGGTGTGAAAATAAATTGTGATCCTGCAATCAATTGCTTAATTTCTATTTAAAAGTTAGTAATTAGAACATAAAAGCTAATACTATTCAGTGAGGGGGAACAATCTATGTATTTCATGAACAGGTGCAGATAGGTGTGGGTAGATTTGGGCAGATAAGGCTAGAATCCAGTGTATTGGAATCACAATGACTGAACTTAATGTGGTAAATTATATTCTAGGTACCACTGAAAATTAAAGTACAACTGCAGGGAACACTGAATCATCACAATTTACTTTTCATGCTTCAACTGATTTGTATAATCATTACTCAAATTCCCCATGAGTTTGATATAAAACCTACACTTTATTTATGAGTAATAATAACTAAGTTATTTTGGATATGGAGTCAGTGGTTTTTTTTTTTCTTCTCCTCTGTCACTGAGTTGTGCAAATAATTGTATTTCTGCTTCCATGTAGATTAGTCTTTGTAATACTAATTCACAGTATTATTTACAGAAGGAAGTAACACAATAAAAAGAAAACTTAATGACCTTCCTAATATACTCTCTTAACAGGGCTGTATTTTTCACTTGTTCCTTCCATATGGAGATAAATACCCTCCAGTTTGCTGACTGGATTGGAAATGTTATGTATAACAACCAACATGAAAGTTCATGTATCCAATTTTACCACTCCCTTTCTTGTGGTAATGGTGAAGTGCAGCAGCTGGGCAGTCACAAGCAGATTTGAGGCAGTGCATCAAACAACTGCATGTTTTGGGAGGTTCTATAACACTTCAGAAAGTACTTTTAAAAAAGGCTTAAAATGAGGTAGAAAAACCTCTGTGATCATTCCAGAGAAAGCATGATCAAATCATGAACTTAGACTGGTGAAACAAAAAGAGAGAAAAACCAGTTCCTCAGCTTTATGCTAATATGGTATCTTTTACAGCTGAGTGTGTGTATTCTAAGCTACCTTTGAGAAGAAGGAACAGATACTAGAAGGTGAATTTTTCTTCCATCTTAACTGCATCATTTGCAAATTATCTTTCAGTTATTGATTGTTTAAAGTGAACTAGTCTGAAAGCTTTGGTTTTTAACAGCATTTTAATTAAGTAGGAACTAATGTCTTTTGCTGCTATTAAACTGAATACTTTTTCTTGCAGTTATGTTCATTTTTGCTTGCACGTTGAGATTGTCATTTGAGGTTTTTTTGAGAACAGTAGCACATTGTAAACTTTCATTACTAGCAGAAGTTATGTAGATAGGTTCCAAAGGAGCATTTGTTAGGGTGGCACAAACCAAGTGGTGGGATTTGCTGGTTCCAGTGTTGACCTAAACATAAATCTTTTGAAGCAAAGGGGAATCAGGGATTTTATTAATACCAGAGAAGATCTGTTTTTAAAATGGGGAGTCCTTGTGAAAGTGTCTCATTGTACAGGCTCTCATTCCCCATCTCTGTTCTCTTTTGTACCTCTGCCTTACCACTTGTGTTCTGGTTCCTACTGATTTGTACTGGGTTAGAGGCTGTAGCATTGAGGATTTTTTTTGCTTTGAAACCAAAAAAGGAAAAGTGGGTTGCTTGTTACTTTAAAAATGTTTGATTCTCATTTGCTGCTTTGTGACTCTTGCCCAATTGATACCTTCTCTTCCGTACTCTCAGCTGAATGCTCAGTTTTCCATGTGCTTCCCTCTTGCTGATTAAGTGCCAGTTGTTCCCCTACTGTTGGTTTCAGGTACTTGTGGTAGGTGTTTTGTGGGATGGTGTTTCCTGGTAGAAACAGCTGGGCTGAAGCTGCTTTTTGTGCCTAACAGTGAAAGGTGACAGTGATAGCAACTGGGGACAGACCTAATGGGACTCATAGCCCTGTTTTAACAATGTGAGCCTCAGTAGGAAGTTGTAGGTAATAAGGCAGCACTCTGGGGGAGTGGAGTGAAGCCAAGCAGCACAAAGGGGTTTCCTTTCAGGCTGAGGCAAAGGGAGGAGCGTGGAGCAAGTACCCGAGTGGCTCAGATGGTGTGGCTGTGTAAGGGAGAGCTGAACAAGTCAGAAAGTAAGGATGGAAAAAGTTTGATGTGGCAAGTAAGCACTTCCTTTGAGATGATTTTTGGAATAGCAGAGTTGAATTTATAAATGAAAAGTTTGCCTTGTTTATAAATAGCCTAAATTATCCAGTGTAGGAGGATAGGGTTGCATATGAAAGTTAGAACTGCTGTAATGCATTTTTCCTAATGGAAATAAGGGCTTCTTGTGCTTGCTAAAAATGCCAGTAGTCTTTTCAGACACAGGACCATCTGGGATTCCTGAAAAAGAAGATACAGCATTATACCCAGGCTCTTCCATAAGTATTCTGGCTATTTGGATCTCAATATGATGTCCTTCTAGTGAGCTTCTACAGAGCTTTTTAAGTCCTTGCTCTGCAAGCTACTGTTTGAGAGAGCAGATCTGCCACAGACCATCTGTGCTCTTCCACAGGGGATTTTGGTTGCTTGAAAGCAGATGGGAAAAGAGAATCTCACCCCCATCCTCCCCCAGCCCCTTCCCTTAGGTTCCTGGGTGCAGATGCATTTTGCTGTATGGATGCTCAGTGAGGATGTGACAGTGAGGAAGTTGGATATTCTGGCTGGACCAGGGAGTCACCCTATGTTGTAAAAATGAGTAAGCCAAGACATACTGTTGCTTTCAAATAATGTATAGAAAAGTGAAAGCTGTAAGACCCTGAATGTTTAATTTTTTTGGTTATTTATTGTCATGAAGTATTTTTTTAGAAGGGATTACTTGGAATTTTTGTGGATTTAAATGGTAGAATTATTAATTCTAAAAAGTTCTTCTTTTTTATTGTCTTGGCATTTGCTATCTCACTGCTTTCTGTTTGCTCTCCCTGAGTTCTCACCTTCTCTTAGAAAAACTTGTATTGGAGCATTTACTTAAAAGTTGGGTTGAAAGAGCAACAAACTCTATATAACAAATATCTGAATATTTTTACACTTTGAATTTTACTTTCTAGTAGCCTTTATTTCCCCTATCTCAATCTCTTTTGCTATTGTATATAATATGTTGTAATGTGAATTCTACATCTAGATTTCTGAAGGAAGATTATGGAGGAGTATTTACCAGAAATGCAGAGCACACTGGAGCCAGTCAATCTGTCAGATGATGCCTCTTTCAAGTCCCCGGATGATGATAAGTCTGATAAAACATCTGGAATGGAGGACTGCTCAAGCATCAGTTATGCTGGAGGTGATGCTGGTGTCTTGGAAAGGGAATCGAGTTTGTTGCCCTCAGATCAGGATTCAGCAGCTGTCGGCATAAGCAGCAATGGGGCCCCAGCAGAAGGACAGCAGCAGTGTGGAGGGGCAGACTCCTCTGCCAATGCCTGCTGTGAAGGGCAGGCAGAAGGCTCCACAAAACCAGAACATTTACCTAGTGAAGAACTTGAACGACACGATCCAAAAACTAACCAGGCAGAACAATCATTAATGGAAATATTACAGGATCTAAGGGAGCAATCTGACTTTGTGAAAAAATCGAGTGATAAAATCTATTCAGAAAGCCCTTACGACACAGATTGCACAAAGAAGCTAATTTCCACAATACATCAGACTTCCTCACAGGAGGATTTGCTAAAGGAAATTGAGTCTGAACTCTTATCCACGGATTTTTCAAAGGAACCAAAGCTCCCCAATGGTGTGCAGAAGGGTGAACACGCCTTGGCTGTGTTTGAAAAATGTGTGCAAGATAAATACTTGCAGCAAGAACAAACTATTACAAAGTGAGTATTTGAGTGTGAGCATCACGGTTGGAGGTGTGTGCTGAACAATTTTGGCTGCATGTTGTGTGCACCTGCATACGACATTTTGGTATGAAGCAAGTTGTCTCGAGTTGGTATGAGGATAGTTAATGAGCTTTTTTTGATTGTTTTTTAAGGGGGGAATAGTTTTTACTTGTGCTATGTACTTGTAAATAAAAGTGTGTGCTTAGATGTCTGAATTCTTGCAGAATTTGACAGGAACTGAATAGCCAACTGTGTCATTGAATAGCTTGCCAATGTCTAGAATTACTTAAATACTGCAGCAGTAATGGTGATTTAAAAATAGTCCAGGATTCATTCAGTCCAAATGTGTCTGTGGAGAAATGAATCTTTGAAAGTACTAACTCCCACAATGGGCATTTTATTTATGTTTAAAATTGCTTGTTTCTTTTTCAAGTAGTATTCAATCTCCTGTCATCATCTAGCAAAGTTGTTAATCAGCTGAGAGTATTGTTTGAGTTGGAAGTGTCATATACAGATAAACTGCTTGTTCCACATTTTATAGGAGGACTTCTGAAATGCATGGCTTATAAGTGTTGCTATAATGAACTGTGCTTCATAGTTCTTCCAGGCAGTACTCAACATGAATATTTCTGTTCATCAAAAGCCAGTTCATTGCTTGATTTCATGATTCCTTACTTGGCATTTAATACTTTGCTGCCTCTTTAGAAATCTTTTTTTGCTAACAAGATGTCGCCTCTAACTTAATATTTATTCCTTTTTGCAGAGATGGAAATGAGTGTCTTACTTTTCATATAAGGCTCTCCAATACCGTCATATAGGAGGACATCAAAGGAAGGGAAACTAGACAGAGGGAGAGAGTCCCAGTAGGGAAAGTATTCTCTTGCACTTCACCAGTCAACCTCTGACAGAAGCCGCCCATGTGAGGAAAGTCAGCTGATGACAGGAAAGCTGGAGAATGCACAGTTAGACATTCAGAAGTTACAGAGGAGGGGTGGGAATCTGAAGTGGTGGGTGTGTAGAGAGGAGTAATTCCTGGAAGTCTTGAGGTAAAGTTTTACTTGTTCATGGTAAACTCAGAGGCAGAGCAGCATTTTCAGCCATGGAATTACTTCCTTAGAGACAAGTGTTTATGTATGTGTGTATGTGATGTATGCATACAGAAGGCTTTATGTAAAAACATGTCTGCTTTTTTTGGCCAGTTGCACCAATTTGACACTTGTGGACTCACCTCAAGAGTGTGAAACTGCTGTGGAACATTTTGTGTTTGGTCCAAAGGGTATTCTGTGTTGTGTTTGTTTTGTCCCTTACTTTATGATAAGCAGAATTTCTCGTAGCATCGTTCTAGAAATAGCCCAGTTGTCTCCTGTGATCAGATCTAAATATATATGTGAGCAGCTGTGGCATGAATTAAGAATTTTTAGTCCTGGAATATTCATTAACAGATTAAAAAGCAGCTCACAAGTACTAAGCTCTCTATAACTGATAGTTTTGAATTCCTTACAATTTAGGAGACTCGTTGGAGTTTTTTTTTTGACAGAGGGGAGGGGATAAAGGGATATTTAAGTATCTTTTTCAGGTAAATGCATGCCTCCCACAAATTCATGCAATTAGTGGCCTAAAATACCCACCGTGTAGTAGTATCTGCAAGCATGTAAATACATTTGAGACTCTTTATTCAGCAGTTCTGACAATGTGAGTTCTGAGTTTTATGCTAGAATGTCAAGATAGGTGTGTGTCAAACAGCTGAGCTGAACTGGAACTATTGCTGAAAATTGAACTTTGTAAGGAGCATGGGCATGGATACTTGTTACCTACTTAGGACTTAAAAAATCAGGATTCTGTTTCTTACCAGGTTGTGAACTTCCATGGGTACTCTGAGCAAAGTCCATGAAATTAATAAAATCTCTGTGTTTTCAGACATTCGACTGGTGAAGATATCTGACTGAAAGTTCCTGTCTTACATTACCTTAAAATGACTAACATTTACAGTTTTGTAGTTTCATAGGGTTACCAAATGTCCCATGTCATTATGGACTGCAACAACCCTAAAATGCTGGAAACAAACCATTTCCTCACAAAGAGGTTGCAGCTTGCTGTTTTGGAGTTAATTTCCACTTGCACAACATTATTCTTTTCTTTTCTTGTAAGGCTTTCATGGATTTTTTTTAGGGGTTCTGGCTTCCCAATAAAACTTGCAGATTGATGAGCAAAAACCATGTATCTCAAAATTGAAAACAACCAACAAAAAAAACCCAGTACTGATTTACCTTGGTTTTAATTTTTTTTCTTTACAGATTGATTAAAGAAAATAAAAAGCATCAGGAACTGATTTTGGAAATTTGCTCAGAAAAGGACAACTTAAAAGATGAATTGAAAAAACGAACAGAAACAGAAAAGCAGCACCTCAGCATTATTAAACAGGTACAGATAACAAAACAGAAATGCTGGTTACAATCTCACTTGATTATAATGTCACTATTGCCGCTGTTTAGCCCATGCTTATTATCCTAAGCTTTCTAAGAGGATAAATCTCCTCTTGTATTCCAAGAAATTATGTAAAAGCCTTTAGTGCCTTTTGATAAACTGACTTTCTGGATTCACATCACTTGAGTGTTCTGTATGTGGAAGTCTCTGCTGTAGTGGTATCAGGTACTAAATGCAGGCCTTTCCTCAGGGACTTGTTAGAACCACAGCAGGCCAAGGAGGACCTTAGTGTGTGCATGGTGTAGGCTGGTTTTAGTGTGGGAAGAAAAGGTATCACACCAGATGTCACTGCTTGTCTGTTATCAGCTATCTGCTGATGTCCCTGCAGCTGGCAGTCCAGCTTTATAAACTGGTTATAGGTTATGTCTTGGAAATCTGGCAAGAGATAGCATTTAAAATACTAATTTCTGTTTGTCCGAGTGCTAGTGACTATCGTGGTTGTCAGGTTTCTTTGTTGGTGTCTGCATCACACAGAAATCTGTTCACAAAGCAGGATGTCAGGCTTGAAGTGTTCTAGAGGAATATACTCATGTAATATATTCATATATTCATGGTTGATTTCAGAGAATATTTGAAAATCCATGATGTGATTGAAAATTGAATTGGAAGTGTTATTTTTAGGCTACAAATTGGAATTGCTGAATAAACCAGTATGAGCAGCTCTCTCATTCTTTCTTGTCTGTATTTCCATGATAGCACTGTATGATTCCATGAAGCTCTATCATGCAGCAATTGCTTTATTCCATTCTGAAAAAAAAGGATTTGTGAGGGAGTTTGTGATATTACATGCTTGCAAGTGATTTCAGAAAATAGTCTTTTGGAGTGTAATAGTTTTATACAGTGGTTGATAGCACCTGGAGTTGTAAGAGACATTGCAGTGAAACACTTGAGTTTTTTCATTTGTGATGGGTGTGTTTTATTGTTGGAATTTCTGAATTAGTATTTTATGGTAACTTTTAAGTAAATGAAGGCTTGGCTGCTCTCACAGCTCTAAACAAACTGTACCTGCCTGCTTGTACATGTGAAGCTTTTTGTCTGGCAAATGATGCCTTTGCAGAGCTGAACAGTGTAGTCAAGTCATGGTGTGGTAACAGAATTAGGTGGTTCTTGCCTCTTACACAGCAGCTTGGGATTGCACAAAATGTAAGACACTGACCCTGAGATCTTGCCCCTTCTCCCCAAAAGCAAACAAAACCCTCTAACCTGAGTGAGTTGGCTTTCCCCTGGGACAAGAGGGGAGCTGGTAGGCACAATTTGAACAACGTTTGGGCAGTGTCACAGGCTTTGCAGCCACCACGCTGCTCCTGCTGGACTTGCATGACTTGGCAGGGAACACACTCTGGGAAGTGATCCAGTTAACACTGGGGATTATTCTTCAGCTGGATCAGGTCTCTGACTTGGTTCACTAGGTGGCTAAAAAAAGTGCCAGCATAATGACTAAGCTCATCATTTGCTGAGTGATTTTTCAATGAATTAATTCCCAGTGCAGTTCAGTATGGATGCATGGCTGCTTTGCTGGCACGGTGAAGGATATGGCACAAGGATAGGAACAAAAGGGTGGAAGGTGAAGCAACCTCAGATAGCAACCAGCTCTGCTCTGGCAGCTCAGCACTTGCTGTCAATGTATTACTTTGTGTAGTAAATTACTGTGCCTTGTGTTTTACTTGATTTGAAGCATCTTCACTCTCACTGAAGATGAGAATTGACATCTTTCATGCTTTTACTGTCATGCAAAGCTAGGTGTTGATATGGGTGGTTGCAGCTTGACAAGCATAAAATACAGGTAAATATCTGTTGAAGCATCTGACTTTGTGTGAAATATGCCTGCCTGTATAAAACATGATCAAAGAGTTATTTTCCCTGTAATTATATCATGATGTTGTATTTTAGCTGGAAGCAAGAATAGAAGAGCTTAATAAAGAAGTGAGAGCTGGCAAAGACAGACTTGTAACTCAAGATGCAGCAGCCAAAAATACTATTCAGCAGTTGCATAAAGAGATGGCCTTTCGAATGGAACAGGTAATATGGAAAACTTTAAACTATTGAGCCTGTGCATTACTGAACAAACTTGGTTCTTGTAGGAAACATATTGGATTGCTAGGTAAGACAAAATTTTCCAAATTGGAACTCTTAGTATGCAGTTATATATGCATTTTTGGTAACTGTCAGCAGTGAATTTCTAAATAGCTGTTAATACTTCAGAGTGCCTGATAACTTTTAAAAAATACCTATTTTTATATGTATTGAATTCAGCCCTCAAGGAAATCTCATTTTCTTTACCTGTAAGCTGAACTTGATTCAAAAGGAGCTAAAAGCTGGCAGTAGCTTTTTTCAGACAGGCTGTCAGAAAATTAATATTTTTCTCAATTCCAGCACAAAGCTCTTATTTTGTCTTTATGTATTCTTGAAATCTGGATTTTTTTTTTCCTTCTTAATATCATATTATGCCAAGTATTTTCTCTGTTGCATGTATTCTAAAGCTCAGTGTCTGATTTTACTTTTTTTTTTTCTAACTTGAAGCAGAACTTGTTAATGCTGGGGTGGGGGGATCTGTAAAAGTAAGCCACTGAAAGGGAGCCATCTGAAAAATTAGCCACTGGATAATGATTGTGCAGTTGGCATGTGGATGAAGGAAGGCAGAGGACCATTACTGAGTATTTGCAAAATTATTTTTTTCCTAAACTTTATACTACTTTCCTTCTAAACAAGAAGTTACTAATGTATTGGTAACTCATTTGAGATGTTGAGCTATGAAGATGCATCTGCTTAGATATATATTTACTGTTAGAAGTATGAGTAATTTCGGTGCTTAAGCGGGATTTAATGTTAATCTTTGCCAAACTGGATTGAGTCCTGCCTTGTTATGCTACTCTACTGCAACACTGAAAATATCCAGTTAATTATGAAATACAAGATTGATTCATTCTGGTTTGGTATTTTTCAAGGCAAACAAGAAATGTGAGGAAGCTCGCCATGAAAAGGAGACGATGGTGATGAAATACGTCCGAGGGGAGAAGGAGTCACTTGATCTCCGAAAGGAAAAGGAGGTCCTTGAGAGAAGACTGAGAGATGCAAACAAAGAAATAGAAAAGCTCACAAATAAAATCAAACAACTTTCTCAGGAAAAAGGACGATTGCACCAGCTCTATGAAGCTAAGGTACTCCAAGTATTGCTTCACGACTTGATTAAAAGCACTGTCAGAACAATCTTACCACTTGTTTGCTCTTGTACTTGGTAAAAGAAACTATTCTCATTTAGTTTTTGCTGCACAGCTGTGAAAGTGCCTTTCCTCCAAGGGAAGGGGAAAAAGTTACTCAGTTCTCATTGCAATCTTTTTGAAGTTCCTTTTAATATTTCCCTGAATATTAGTTTGTGAAACATTAGGGATTTTTTTTGACAAAATTGAGAAGACAGCTTGTTGCAGATGTCTAGATTTTGAAGTAATTTCTGGCTTCAGGTTTTTTTTAAAGGCTGCAATGGCATTAAATTATTGCAGTCTTTTTTTGCAGATTTTCTATGTTTTCACTCTGTATTTCCTCTCTTGTACTACTAAAAATTGATAATAAAGCAATAGGATTTTTCATCCAAAATTTTGCCACTCATTTTAGAAAACAGTAAGAGATTACTATTAAATTACCTAAGTCTTTTTGTATTGTTCTTCACAGCTGTGTTTTACAATTCTATTTCATTTGGAAGATCCAAAAGTTAATAAATGACTGGGGATTGAACTTTAATTTGGGCCTCTTCTGAGCAATTGTACTATGTGCAGAAGGCTACGTCTTAAAAGTCCTAAAAGCTACACTTCTGAAACAAAAATCACCTCTGTGGTGCTTTGTCTTTTCACGGATATGTAACATTAACACATACTAACACTAATGCAACCTTACCATGCTATTCAAACCACAACACTAATGGGTTTTTTTCCCCACTGGATTAAGGCATTATTGGGCATTCTCAAATTTGTGCATGATTTTGCAAAACCCAGACATTAAGAGAAAAACAACTTGATAACTGGACAGGAGTTTTGTTGTAGAAACACTGGATCATTTAATTGTCTAAAAAAATCTATGAAATTTTCTCAGGATGGTGAAGCCACTCGACTCAACAGAGAAATAGAAAAATTGAAAGAAGAAATCAATTCTCATGTTATCAAAGTAAAATGGGCTCAGAACAAATTGAAAACAGAAATGGATTCACACAAGGTGGGTGAAACGGTGCTGATACCATTGCATGAAAATATAGTCAGAGTAATGTAGTTGTTATACTTTTAACTTTTTATGTACTGTTTTTAAAGTGGTTTTTCTGTTTTATTTGAATACCTGCAGCAAAAGTCAGACTAGTGCTCTTAAATACTGATACTGAAATGGAAATGTTGAAAGGATGTAAAGGGAGGATGTATTGGGGGATTCTCTTAAATTTGGTCATCAAATTTTAATTTGTTGTTAAGGTTTTTTTTGGTGGGGGGGGGTTGTTTGTTTGAAATAACTGTTATCTTAGTTTTTAAGTGATAGAGTTAAATCTCCTATCTGAAAATGTGCATGGCACGTGAACAAGACATCCTTTTGTTGTGCCTTCAGTGTTGGGTCAAATGGAAGTACATAAAGTAACAACTGAATGGAAGCAGGCGGGAAAAATAGTGTTGGACTTTTTGTTTTGTTAATTCTTTTCAGACTGAAAGGAAAGTTTTGTTATGAGAAATGTGCTTCTCAGATGAAGTTAAGTAAATGGGTTTTACTAGGTTTAACCCATTCTTTTAATTACTGTTTTTGTAGGAAACCAAAGAACGCCTCAAAGATGCAATGACAAAATTAACTGAAGCAAAAGAAGAAGGAGATCAGATAAGGAAAAACTGTCAAGAAATGATAAAATCCTATCAAGTAGGCACATTTTCTCAAGAGGTCAAATTATTGTTTAGTGCCTGAGTCTTCTTTTTCATTTCTTTCTAGCTTAAGCTGTAGCAGGGAAGAATTATCCTGTGCAAGCTCCAAAGCTGCGATGAATAGTGACTGGTTTCTTTACTGGAAAGTTGTTAAATAAAAGGGAAAATGTTTATCTTGATTGGCATGTAGTGTGGGGGTCTTTCTCGACATGGTCAGGATTATCAGAGATGTGCTTACAGGAAAGACCCAGTGATGTGAAAAGCTGTCTGTACACTCATAGAATAGAAAGGGAAACATAAAACTCTAAAACTGTTCTTACATTTCTTCAACCCAATCCTTTTAGGAGTCAGAAGAAATGAAATCAAATGAATTGGATGCAAAATTCCGAGTAACTAAAGGAGAATTAGAGAAGCAAATTCAGGAGAAGTCTGATCACCTGGAGGTAAATATGTGGTGTGTGGAGTCCACTTTGTGGTTAAGAATTCAATGAGATTTTAATTTTGAGAATCTTATTGTAAGCTGTTTACAATTTTTGCCAAATTCTTTGGGTTTTGTCTTTTTTTGTGGTCTAATACTAAATCCCAGGTGTCTGCCCTCCAGCATTACTTTTTGGAGAATATCTTCAGGTACTACCTTGGATTCACTTTTTAAAAACAGAGTTAGGGGGATAATATGATATAATGAAGGTGAAATAACTGCTCTTTGATTTATAAACATGAATGATGCTGTAATTAAAAGCACAAATTCAAATGACAGGCAGGCCTTTCTCTGACCAGTGTTTTGCCAAGATACGTGGCAAGGAGAGACAAGGACCAGCCTCTGTTCTTGGTAGAGATTTGCTAGCCCCGAAGTGAAATTCTCTAATGATGTTGTATGTGCTCACAGCTCATCTGTGCACACACCATCTTCCAAGGTGGCCAAGTGCCAGTTTGCCTGGAGCTTTCCTAGGGCCTGTTGTGCCATAGATTTGTGTACCTGAAACCAGAGTGTGCAGTCTCACTTTTCTTCTTGGTTCTCCTGAGAATAAAGAAGCTTTGAGGGTTTGCTTTCCTTCTTGAAGAAGTAAACCAACCCTTTGGAGTGCCTGTTCTGCCTCAGGCCTCTCAGCTGTTGTGGTGGCCTGTATTGGCCTAGATTTTTTTGAGGTGCCGCTGTACATTTACTTTTGTCAATGAGCTTTTTACCCTCTGAAAAGGTGCATCATGCAAAAATAAAAGAACTGGAAGACTTGAAGAGAACATTTAAGGAAAGCATGGATGAGCTTCGAACACTGAGAACAAAGGTAACGTGTGCTGAGTTGGATTGGAGTGGGGCTGGAAGCAGTGTTGGGTTTTTGGAACAAGAATACATTCCATCCCTTAACTGTACTTTTACTTCTTCAGGAATAAACAGTGCAATTAGAGATTGGCTGGCATGAGACTAGAAGGGATACCTAATTGTTGACTCTGGGTAGCCTTTTTTAGGGAGTATGAGTTGATCTGTAACACAGCAGTGTTTTGCTTCATGGTGCACCTCACTTGGCTGAAAAGTTGAGAAACGTTTACAGGATTACGAACTTCAAATATTTTAAATCTTGTAAATTTAGTACAAATAAAATACTTGTAAGCTTCTCCTACCTGTGAAATGAGTTTTGTAGAGTTCATACATGTGACCTCTGGTAAGGGGGTTATGCTATCCATAGCTGTGGACAGTCTATAGAATAGCATGCCAGTCCCTCTCTCCAGAGCAGCTCAATAGGACTGGGAAAAGGCAAGAAGACCTAGTAAGGGGCTGGCTTGGTAACTGGGGAAACATCTTATCTGTGGATCCTGATCCATCTGATAAATTTGACTCTTTGGACAAAACTCATGTCAGTCACACTTGTTGGATCTCATTTTTTTGTTTGTTTTTCTGACTCTATTTGATCTGAAATACTTTGGGATATTTTTCTAAGTTACTTGGAACCACCGAAAAATTAATGCATGAGCTTTGTACAGCAGTCTAGACATATGATCAGAATAATTTAGCTCTGAAGTTTGTGAGACTAAATAGTTTCTGGTTTTATTTTTTTTTCCATTTAGGTAAAGTGTCTAGAGGATGAGCGCCTAAGAACAGAAGACGAGTTATCCAAGTATAAAGAAATAATAAATAGACAGAAGAGTGAAATTCAGAATTTGCTGGACAGAGTCAAAACTGTAGATCAGCTGCAGGATCAACATCAGAGGTACAGCTGTGCACTTTGAGTAATGATTTAAAGGATTATCTGAGATGTGGAAGAGTTTGTTTTGTTGAAGTTACTGATGCTTTAAATGTATTGTAATTTGAAGAATGCCTGTCCTAATTTAAATCAATGTTGCTAATACTGAAGATAACCTTGGTGGCCTCTTACAAAACAAGGGGATTGAGATTAATAAATCTAATTTGATGTCTCTCATTATTAGAATAAGAAGTGCTTGATTTCCAGCATACTCTATAGGGAATTGTCTTCTAGGTGTCTGCCCAGTGCTTGTTTTATTGAAAGATGGAGGGGAGCAACTAAACTGGAAAGATAAATTGCTTTAAAATTGTGATGGATGAATGGAAGTATTTAATGAAAAGAATTTTATGTACTTGACAGATGCTGTATTCAGACAGTATGAGGCACTTGTCTTTCTAAAGGACTGGAATTCATTCTGCTGTCTCAAAGTTTGCTCATTTAAGAACGTGAGGGAAATCATTTCAGGGGAGGGCTGGGTTAATGCACAATTCAGGAGTGTCTGAGCGTGGTCCTGTGTCTGTGTGGTACATACGGCCTGGGATAAAGAAATACTGTCCACTCTGCTGGTTCTAGTGGTATTACATAAATGGAGATAGATAATTCTCAGATAAGCAGGACCACCCATGTGTCTGTCCCACCCATGTGCTGGTAAACAGTTCTCATTTATCATTGAAAAGTATTTTAGTAATTATAGGCCTTCCTCAGAGTTTAGCAAATCAACCACTTTCCATCTGCTGTGTGCTGGTCACCTGTATTGCCATGGTGTCATCAGCCTTCCCAGGGATGTGCAGTGTGCTAGAGACTGCTGGAGCCTACACTTGGATCAGTAACAGTTCTTTTTCACTTGGAATCTTGCCAAATGAATTAAAGTGACTGTGATTAACGTGACTGTGATCAAAGTGTGAAACTACAAATGTGTTTTTCCAGTTATCTTTTCCTCTGAGTAATTGAGACATGCTTAAAAATGTCTCTCATTCCCATTCAATTTGGGTATTTTTTTCAGTATCCTTCCCATACAACATTTATTATCCCTACATCAGATTTCATATTGTCTTTTATTTCAATTTCAAGGCAAACATCCTGAAGTGTGTATAAAAGGCTGTATTATAAAGTGAATGTTCAGCTATCCATGTTCACTGGAGGAACATGATTTTAGGTTGAATGCTGGGAAGAACTTCATGGCTGAATTGGATACTGATCACCTCCAGTGTTCCCTGGTCTCTACTTCATTTGCAAATTTTTGAGGATAAGCTGGACATCTCTTTTAGAACGGTCTAAACCTTTAATTTTGTCTGGTCCAACCCTAACTGCTCAGCAGAGCTTTCTCCTGTCACAATGAAAGAATGTATTTGAAAATGTAAAATATAAGCATAGCCTTCTGGCACAGGTTTTTAAATGGGAGCTACAGGTGAGATACTTTGCAGCATGAATGACTGGGTCTCAGGTCTTCTTGGAGAAACAAATCAATGCAGGATTGTTGATTTAAAGTGAATTGATCCTCCTCATAATTACACCATCTATCAGTAAATTAAATCAGATATGCACTCTTGCTTTGTGTAATTTTAATTTTATTTTTAAATTTGAACATACATACTCCTTGTGAGGGAGTTGAGTTTTTTTCTGCTGATGTTAGAAAGTAAAATTTTAGAAAAGGTGTAGAAAATCCTGTGACTGAAAAATTAATGAAGTGATATCACAAGAGCAAATGAGAGGGATGTTTTTAGTCTGTAGCATTTTTAACAGCTATTTAATTTTGGAGTTTATTTCAAACACTTTCTCTAGTATGCTGATGGTAACTGAAGATGTAGCATTTTTCACTCAAATGGGTTGGATGTGATAGATCAAAAGACTAATGGGAGTCTTTCAGTAGAAACAAAAACTTGTTTTGTAGATGGGAGGGACTCATTTTTTGGAGGAGGGACAGTGGAGTAAGACAGGCCCTTTGATTCAGAGCTGCACTGCTTGGATAAGGATGTTTCAGGAATCACCATACTGCTGTCCTAGAGAAACTCCAAACTGGATTATTTCCCTGTCTCTTAAAGACATGTCCTCTTACAGATGGTCCACCTTTGTTGGATTCGCAAACCTTCCTCTTACCTACCAGGTCTGGTTTTGAGGGTTTTGTTTGTACCCTGATCTGAAGGTCATATGGAAATGTTGAATATGGAGAGATGGCCTTCCTTGAGGAGCTAATGCCTGTGTGTCCTTCTGTGGGATGCAGAAATCTGTCACTTCAGCACTGCAGTGTGTTGTAAAATGAAGTGAAAACTCGCTTGACATTTAAAATGATCCAGTCACTAACAGTTGCCCCAGGGTCATTAATTGTTCCTCTGCCTTATTTGGGCTTGACCTGAATGCCTTGATTTCAATACAGCTTCATGTCTTTAAGCTCAGGTTGTCCCTAATGAGATACAATTGTTTTGACAGAGATGAACAAGAAATCAATGCTTTAAAGGAAGAAATAGATGGTTCCAATTCTCTGATTGCTGATCTTCAGAAGGACATTGAAGGTAGTCGGAAAAGAGAATCTGAGCTATTGATATTCACTGAAAAATTAACCAGTAAGAATGCACAGCTTCAGTCTGAAAACAATTCCTTACAGAGCCAGGTGGATAAGCTTTCTTACAGTGAAAGAGAGCTGCAGAATCAGCTGGAATGTGTTCAACAGGCTAAAGATGATCTGGTGAGTACAGTGGGCAGCTTGTTTTTGCTCTAGTAAGATGTCCGGTACAGATAAAGACGTGGCACATGAATATCACCTTGTGCCTTCACTTAGCTCACTGCAGTTTCTCCTTGGGTTTGCCAGTAGTAGCAGTGGGGTAAGAATACCTCATGTTCCCAGGCTGAAAGAAATCCTGAGGCACACTGCACTGGAATTAGGAGGTGTCCTTGTGTTGCTCTGTCTTTTTGGGAGCAGAGAGTTGTTCTCTGTGCAACTGTCGTTGAAACAGACAAAAGGTTCTAATTTGCCTGTGAAATTTATTACTGTCAGCTGTTCCTCAGGTCCTGTTTGTACCATGAGATAAATGTAATTTTTAATAAACTTAGTGTGTCATGGAAGGTAATGTGACTTTGTATTGTATCATGTAGATGTTTTGGAGATAGTTGAGGAATCTTAATATTCACGTGAAGTGCTAGTGTTCAGCCTAAATAATAAATGTAAAGTGTGAATGATTCCCAGGTGAAAAGTGCACTTAGGGGTGTTGAGCATGGACTGTGGTTAGGCCAGAATTTTTTTGTGTATGACTGAAAATAAAACCACAATTTCAGGCCATCAAGTTACAGAAGGAGGAGGATCAGCGAAAGTCAGAGGTTGAGACCCTGCAGGCTCAGCTGGCCTCAGAGCAGGAAGATCTGTCAGCACTGAAGACCCGTGTGGAAGAACTGAAGGATGACCTGGTTACCCAGAAGCGCAAGCACGCAGCAAACCTGAAAGACCTCACAAAACAACTTCAGCTAGGTGGAGATTATTTTCGCTTTTCAGTCAGCCCCATCTCTAATCCTTTTAGTGTCTGATAGAGACTCAGGTCCTGTCTGTATGTGCTCACTGCTTGAGTGTCACCCTTCAAGCTCTCCCTGTTCCTGAAGACAGTGAGAGTGAGCAAGTTAGACCTTGTGGAAACTGCAGTTACAGACCTTGGTGTTAACTTTCAGTCTAAAATGTAACTTTTGGAGTGGGCTTAGACATAAAATGAAAGTTTTATTTCAGAAGAGCTTAGTCTTTGTTATGATGTGTCTGACTACTGAAATGTCACTGTAGGTGTATATATGGATCCTGGTCTGCGTAGGAGTATATTCAGAAGTTGCCAAAAGTTTCCTAATTACTGATTGTATTAGGAATTGCTGGTGACTGTTATTTTTTTAGTGCATTAAACAAAACACTTCAGTTTTTAAAGCTGGATATGGAGAGACTGATGACTAATTTTGTCTACAAATAGAAGTCATCAAATACCCAACAATGCATATGCTCTGAATGCAAATAGACTTGAAGATAAGCAAATGTGTTTGAAGTGTGTTTGAAAGAATCCTGTTGGCACTGTGCAAGGCAAGTTCCATGTCCCTTTTTGTGCACATAAGAACAGCTGTGTCCTTTCCTTCTTGATCCCTGCTGAGTGGTGCTTCTGGCACAAGGACTACACTCTGCTGGTTGTAGTGATACAGTTAAGAGATGCTGGAACAGAGTTACCATTCAGTAGTAATTTGCATGGCAGACCTAATGAAAAACAAAGTCAAATTGAAGTCTTATTGTTACCAGTTAATGCTATATATGACATTACCCCCTTCAACTGCAACTGCTGCAGTGTGTAGGGATCGTGGTGGATGTTACATCCAGGTGCTTCATGGCTGGGGCCAGAGAGAGATGGGGTTTGGGTTTTATTTTTAGTTACTGCCATTGTCTTTCAGCTGTCAAACCATGTTAAATTAGTGCAGGTCAGAGATGATTAGAGGCTCTGTATGTTGGGTAACACTGTAATTTTTAGTTCGTACTCTGCTATTGGTAACCATCATTTTGTTAATACTTTTAGCACGGAGGAAATTGGATCAGATGGAAAATGGTAATTATGACAAGGAAGTCAGCAGCATGGGGAGCCGTTCCAGTTCATCAGGTAATGGAGCACATAGCGGGGCTGCCAAACAGCCCTTCAGTCTTAACAAGGTTGCCATAGTGTGCTTGGTCTTTATGTGGTTTGTGCATATGCAGTGTGTGGGCAGCCTTCCATTAAAACTGACAAAATAGCCTCTAAGCACCAAAATGCACTTGGCTGACTGCAGTTGTAGGTGCTTATTATGGGATTAAAGTGTAATGTTTATGATGTTTATATATTTTGGCTCTTTTTAAATACCTGCCTTTTTTTATTTCATTGCTTTATGTTTGGAGGAAGCTCAAGAGGACTCCAGTTTATAGAGGATCTTTTTACATGCTGCCAGAGGCAAAATAAAAATGAGCAGTGGCTTCCCACATTGTTTAATTGCCCTATTGACAATTGGAACTGTGTAAATGAGAAATCAATTAGCATCATTAGAGATATCAGTGGGTTTATGTAATATTCATTACTTTCTATCCAGTTAGAACTAAAGGAGTGATCTTTAGCACTGAAAACAGCGTGTTTCCTTCATCAGTATCTTTGGGTTTTAAGTTGGATTAGTTCTGTCTAAATGTCCTGTAATCTCACAGTGTGAGAGAGATAAATGCTTAGAAAGAACAGCAGAAAGTAAAGAAAATACTGCAAGCTCTAAGTGATCAGTGCTGCAGTGTTTATGTGCAGGGCTTTTGTGAGTCTGTACAGTTTTCATAGTATTGTAATTTTAGTTTACTCCAAAACACACATTTAAAATCAGCTCAGTCTTGTGCAGAGTAAATTAATATGGAGGTGTTTTAGTGGGAATAAGCATTCCTGAAGCCTTACACCAAAGGCACGGGAGGGGACAGCGCTGCTGTCCCAGTGTGTCTCATTTAAACACTGTAAGGATCCTTTAGAGAAAACCCCACTAACATAGAGGGAAACTGGCATGCTGAGGAAAGTATCCTAAGCTCCTGACAGGTAATAAGTGCATTACCTGCAGCACTGCTCTGCTGGGGGCCCTTTGCCTGGTGTGAAAGCCAAAGGAATTTTTACAAATGCTGATGTGTTGGCAGGGTCCCTTAACGCGCGCAGCAGCAACGAGGATCGGTCCCCTGAGAACACTGGCTCTGCAGTGGCTGTGGACAGCTTCCCAGAGGTGGACAAGGCTGTCTTGGTTGAAAGAATACTAAGGCTGCAGAAGGCACATGCTCGAAAAAATGAGAAGATGGAGTTTATGGAGGATCACATTAAACAGCTGGTGGAGGAAATCAGGAAAAAAACAAAGTATGTTCTGTGTTGTGTTCATGCAGGTTTTCAGTGTTGAGCTGATGCACTAGAGACAAGTATTCTGGATTCTATATAAGAAAAGTAATTGTCTAAATGAAAATGTTTAAAACAGTAAAAATATTGCAGTGACAGTAGATTTCAAAAGTAGAATTAGTTTGGGGGGTTTTTTCCTTATCTTTTTCCAGCAGTTATAGTAATTGCCAAATTTTTGGCAATTACTACTATTACTGAATTTTTTCAGGAGGAATAAACTGGCACAAGTGGGTTTTTTGATAGCAAAATGGTCAGCAGGTGGCTGATTTGAGGTGGACTGCTGCCACTGGCTAACAGAAGAGTCCATTCCCCTCATGTGCTTAAAAGGGTGCTGATGGTGTCTGTTTTGGAAGGAGAATCTGCATTATTCCAGATGGTATTCTGGTGTACATACCAAACAAAGGATGCATCTGAGCCAAAGGTGGTCAGTAGTTAAAGTGTGAGACAAGATTCCACTTAAATAAAAATCTCATCTTACAGGATAATGTCTGGATGTTCAGTTAGGAGGGGAAGAAATGCTGGCATATACCTGCTTCTGGAAGATGCAGTTGCATGTTAAGAACAGCCCTTGCTTAATGAGTCCAGACATTTATGCCCAGCTGGTACCATTTCACAGAACATGATCACAGCTTGGGAAGACTCTTGAGAAGGAACTTTGTAATTTTTGTCTTATGTATAGAAAGCTTAAGATTCTGTGTCTGGAGTCTTTTAGCAAAGAAAAGAATTTTTTTTTTTTTAATTACCTTTCTTGTCCCAGTAGCTTTTCAGAATACTTTTAAATAAGTAAACCCTGCGCATTGTTGTCTCTTGGCTTACCAGCATTTCCCGTATCACTATTGGTATCCCAGGTTTTCCTCTGACTTAAAAAATTGTAGGAGTAAATTTTTACTGCTTTTTTGGTAATACAGTACTGCTTGAAAAAAAATTACTCATGTCAGGAATCTGAAGGTACTTCAGTGTCTGACTCTTCTCTGCCTTGTAATGCTATGATGTTGGTTTTTATTTTTTATCCTCCAGAATTATTCAGAGTTATATTTTGCGAGAAGAAGCTGGAACACTGTCATCAGAGGCCTCTGACTTCAACAAAGTACACTTGAGTAGGCGTGGTGGGATTATGGCATCTCTGTATACATCTCACCCTGCAGACAGTGGGCTCACGTTGGAACTCTCCTTGGAGATAAACAGGAAGCTTCAGGCTGTGTTAGAAGATACATTACTGAAGAATATTACATTGAAAGTGAGTAGCTGTGCCAGTTCTTCCACACATTGTTGTGGTTCTCAGATACTCCCTTCACTGCATGCTGCTTAAAAGGCTTTTCAGAAGTCAGCTCATTGTGATTTGGTGCCACTGATAGCATTGGGGTTAACCAGGGAATTACATGACACGATCCCTGCTGAGGGACCCTCAGAGTGTGCTGCACTAATGGGCTGCTGCTTGAAATAAGTTCTGGAGTGCCTGTGCCTTCAGCAGGGCAGGGTCTCTCCATGCTCTCCCCTGGGCATGTGGAGCCAGGAGGGTGGGCTCTGCCTGCCTGGCCCTCTTGAGCTCCTGGGACAGCACATCTGCTGCCAGGGAGAGGTGGCAGGCTGGAGAATGGTGTGCAGGCTGCCAGCTGAGCTGCAATGTTCTGCACAAGCTGGAGAGCTCTTCCTGTAATCATCATTCCCCTTGAATGCTAGGGGAGCTAGCATTCTACTTTATAGACATCCTGTAGAATACTGGTAACTGCAAAAAAAGGCTTGCCAAGAGCTTAGAGTCTTTTATTGAAATGAGCTTGGTTTTTTCTGACTCTGTCTAATCATTTGCATTTGTTCTGGATACTTGAAACTATCAACCTGCTGACATAAACAGTAATTTTGACTTATTAGTGCATTTTATGCTGATGGTTTTATTTTCCCTGTATAACTTACCTTATCATTTCCCTCCCCCCCAAAGGAAAACCTGCAAACTCTAGGAACAGAAATAGAACGGCTTATTAAACACAAGCATGAACTGGAACAGAGAATAAAGCAGACATAACTAAAACTTCTGGGGACTCACCATCGTGAAGATGCAGAAAAGGCAGGTGCTACAGACCACTGTGTTTTACATTCTGCCTGCCAGCACAAGCATCTGGGGTTTTGCAGAAGAAGCCTTTGACCACACAGGCTCACTCATGTGAGAGATTAACAGGGTTTGGCATCTGTGTGGTTCTCTCTACCCAGTACCAGCCTGAGGCACTGCTGAAATTCACTGCAC
Source organism: Aleadryas rufinucha (assembly GCA_013397815.1). Lineage (NCBI taxonomy): Eukaryota > Metazoa > Chordata > Aves > Passeriformes > Aleadryas > Aleadryas rufinucha. The sequence goes on from VZTH01016301.1 coordinate 72,492, forward strand.
ACTACATTTATATGAAACTTGTATTTGAAATGACATACAGATGCTTTGCAGTGCAGACTGTTGGGAGTGAGTTGCCGTGAGATTTTAATTTCTGCACTGTCTAATTAATCAGTCTCTTAAAGGTGGAGCTTGAAAAAAAAATAAAGCCAATTATGTCTTAGTTGCTATTGAACATATCCAGTGTTACTGAGCTTTAAGGGCTTTCAGACATTTATTTCCTTTCTTGCATATTATTTCTGATCTTTGGGTTGATTAAGTATTTTTTGACATATGCATGGAATAATGCTTTGTCACAAAATTTTGGGTTTTAAGTGGTGGCCATGATATTGCATATTTTCTGCTTTAGATTAACATTCAGCTGGTCAGTTTCTTTATTCCAGAGGAGTGAAACAGCAGTAAAACTAAGGGATGAGAAAGTGTTCTGATTCAGTTCTTGAGTTCATGTAATTGAAACCAATGTCAGTTCAGCAAATCTTGTAAACCCTTGATCCTTAGACATGTGGATCTGAAGAAGTCTGATACAGATACTTGGTTAATCAAGTTGTCTGGGCTTCTGCATAACTAACAGCATTTACGAAGTAGAAGTTTTAGCTACCCATTGTTATGTATGTACACGTAGACACGGTGATTGCATCTGTTTTCAAAGACAAATGGAAGCTAACTAAATTTTTCTATTAGCTGTGGCTAGACCAACTAGTGAAAATAATGGTAAGAAATAAGAAATCTGTCTAAATGGGATTTTAATCTATAGTTGACTGTGAAATGGCACAGAAATCCGTACAACTCCTTGATTTTACTGTTGCGAAGAGTTAGTTAGTCAAAATGGCACAAACTGAGAACTGTTATAAAGTCCTTTAATGGCTGAGAGAATGGTGGAGGAAGAATATCAAGGTGACAAGATTTGAGTTAGTCACAACATCATGTTCACATTTGAATTCCAGGATAAGTAATATACAGGATCTGAAATATCTTTATTCCAGCAGTAAATGCATAGTTTCTGTATCTATCTCCTTTTGACCAAAATAAATGGATCAGATCACAGTGTAAATACATACTTCAGGTTTTTATTAAATACTTGAACTTCCTATTGTCATGAAAAAAGAGTCAAAGTACATTTACAAGAGCAACGCTTTAGCTACTTTAATCAAAAAGGGGGATGTGGGAGGAGAATCTGTTTTACTGCAGGCACTATTTGCATCATACACAAAATGAAGGACCTGATCTGACAGCACAGAGGAGGATAATTGATCAGATGTCTGAGTGACTTAGGGGTGTGAACTCCATTTTCAGATGCCACTGAGTTGCCTGAGCTTTGTAATAAAACAAAAAGAGTGAAAGAGCCTAATTTGGTTTGAATAGTTTGGTTCAAGACAGTGGGACTTCCTTGTTAGTTTAAAGATAGACATCTCTGAAAGTCCTTGTGGGATCAAGACCTGGTTTGTGGTCCAGAGAGCTTCAAGAGTCTGGCACGGCAGGTCCCTTCAGTGTCAAAGGATTAAGTATTCCTTTCGAAAGGGAGAGTGGGAACAAATTGTTTAAAACCTGAGCGAGCATTATATAGAAACTGCAAGCCTTTAATCTGGGTGGGTTTTATACATCTATTTTTCTAATTCCTGAGAGCAATGGTTATCTGAAATGTTAGGGAATTTGGGCCAGTCCAGTCATGGGACTGCCTCTGCTTTACTGTTGTTTAAGTGATGTGAAAATACCTGACTCTGCTGAAACAGATTTGTCACAGCTTCCAGGAAGCAAACAGACAGTTGTTCATGACTGAGCTTGGATCTTCTGCTGAGAGAAAGTACTTTAGAATAATTTGCATGCTAAAACATAGCTTAGCTCTTGTATGTTTGTGTTTTCATGCTTTAATGTACCAGATCTCTGGATGTTTTCAGGCATTCAGCTGAATGACTCCAGTATTTTAGATACCATGTTAATATTGTAATCTTTTAATGTATGTTCTCCAGATGTACAGTGTGAATGAAGGAGGGGTGTGGTGCAGATGGAATCAGTGCAATGGCTTTGTGGAAATTCTTATTTCTTTTTGGCATGGTTGTTTTTCCTTTTAAGTTGAGAAACCTAGTTAGCTGTCCTCCTGCCCTGCTGGAAATGCTGCTTGCTCTTTGTAGCACTAATAACTTCTCAGACTTTTTTTTTCCTTGGTTATGGAGACACACAAAGCAGCCAAAATATCACGTTGTTTATTGTGCATGGTGTTTTCATGGACCAAAGCTGTCATCCACAGGTGTTATTTTAAACATATCTGATAGAGATGGAAATGTCATTCTGGCTTGAACATTGGCAAGTGACTCTCCAGTCAGCCCAGGGTGTGATGAGTACCTGATGGGGTCAGCCAGCAACTTGGCATAAAGATGTTCCTCCTTTTTGAGAGGCAGTGATGTATCAGCCATAAAATGTTGCTGGCCCTATTTCCATGGGGTAGCTTGTCAGGAGTGGGATGCTGTTGGTGCAGTACCGAGAACACTTTCTGTGGAAAAGGTGTTTCTGTGGGGTGGCTCACACAGGTGAGCACCAGCTGGTGCAGGGTGGGTGCAAGGTTTGTGTAGTGATCTCATCCCACTTATCCTTGTTTTGGAAATTGTATTATGAACTTGAAACTGAAAACTGTCCTCAGATAAACTGAATTTTAGAGATAAACTGGTAAATTAATAAACTAATCATGAAGGCAGCCTGGAGCATTTAGCTACATGCCTGTCACTGAAATTCAGTGTCCATTAGATGTGTAATTGCCACAGGCTGCTTTTGAAAATTCCAGCCTTGTGGCTGGTTGTGTCTTACAAGCTTAAACATCTGTTTCTTAAATACTCAGGGTGCTCTTTGAATTCAAACATCACACATACAGATGTTAGCGGATTGTTAGAGGCCCTACAAGAAAGCTGCCTATGCTTTTCCACCCTCTGTAAAATCCAGTACTGTCACTGTCTGAAGCCAGACCCTCTGACCTGAAGAATACCATTTTATGCTATAGAAATCACTGGCTTGCTGCCACATAGACTTGTGCAATATTTTTAATTATAGTGTCCACAAAACTGGAGATTGATTTCTTCCGTGAATATTTTCTCATTATCTTCACTTGTTGCTGGCAACAGCTGTAGTATCTCTTAAAATATTTTTCATTGCAATGTTTTGGTTCATAATTTAAAAAAAAAAAAAAAAATTAAAAATGGTATGTCTGGCTTCCAGTGCATCAGGTGTAAAGCTGAGTGTCCACATGCTGCAGAGACCTGAATCTAGGGAGGGGTTCAGAGGGCAAGGTCCATCCCAAGGGGCGTTCACCCTTCCTGTGCCATTCCCTGTGATGGTGAATACCAGCAGTAGGTGGCACATGGAATCGGGTGTACCCTGTCTCACCTGTCCAGGGACAGGTGGCTGTGTTGCAGAGGGAGCTGGGTGGTATTTAGAGCTTTTCCGAGATGGATGGATGTTTCCTTCCCATTTTCGTGTTCTAACTGAAACAATGTTGATTCTTCCAATCTATGTGTGTAAGTCCTATACACAGAATGTCTATTGATTTAATTTTGTAGATACCTGTTTCTGTATAAAGTTTTTGAAGGTATTGCTATACCTTATGTATATACTGTACTTTGAAATAATAAACATACAAATGTATGAAAGCCTGGCTTGGGCCTGTGATTTGTCCCATTATTTGCTGCTGCCTGACTCCAGATTGCGCTGGCAGCTCTCAGAGTGGGGTGGCAGTGGGGTCTGTGCTGGGTGCTCATCCCTGGGGAGTGGGAGCTCGTGATGCCTGCAGACAAACACTGGGCTAAAAGCAGCTGGGCTGCCTGCAGACTGTTCTTGCCGGCACGGAGGGCACCCCCAAAACCCTTCTTGTTCCCCTCGCGTGGGTCTGACTGTGCCGCAGGGTTCTGCCCCTCCCGTGCTCGCTGCCAGCTCCTGCTTTCCTATTGCACCCGCTAAACAGGAGGTGGCAGTGCCTCTTCTCCGGTACTGCCAGTGGGAGGAACAGCACAGCCAGAGAAAACACCTCTCCTATTCTATTCATCCCTTGGGAATTGCGGTGGACAGGTGATAGCTGTGCTGCAGTTCAGGACTGCAGTCCCTGTAAGTGCCCTCGATGCTTTTCCCTTTCATAACATGAATTTGAGAGCCCCACAATCCCAGTAGCAAGGACTGGTTCCTTGGCTGCAGCTCCACATTTGCTCCTCTGATTTATTTATTCTTTTGTGGAGATCTAATATAGTTTGGTTTTTAGCCATGATAGCATTTTTTTTAATAAAAATAGTAAGTGATGCTGTCTGGTTGCTGGTGATGCTTATATTAAAAACCTGGGAATTGGATTGGTATGAATTGTCCTGCCCTTGCAGGGGGCCAGAAAAAGGGAAAAAGAATACTGTGAAGGTGATAATTTATGGAGTTTATTGTAGTATCTCCTAGAGTACCTTAAATGAGAGAAGGGAGCATCCTATTTTTTGCTGAAATTTAACCGCAAACAACTTCAAGCTTCCCAGGAGCGGGCCAATGGCTCCCAGTGATTTTTCTGGCTACAGCTACCTGCATGACCCTTTGCTGAAATTGTTTTGCAGCTCACAGTTTTTCTTCCAGCTTTTTCCACTGATAGCAGGCACAGTTGTTGGTGACAGATGTGACCAAAAATCAAGGTTTATTTGTGCTTCCTGAGTACCTAACGCTGCTGCTTGGAAACAACAGCCTGAAGCTAAGCTTCCTCAAATACTAATTTTGACTTTGGTGGCATTTGCAAGTGGAACAACTTCCCAGCCCTGTTTTTGGGTCTGTCTGAGCCTGACCCAGCCCAGCTCTGCGTGCAGAGGAAGGGTTCTTGTGGCACATGTTAAGTGTTCGGTGCTGAAGTAAGCCAGGCTGATACTGCAGCTACTGGGTGATAAATATCTAACCAAATGCTAGCAGTTCTCTTCTCTGGCTGATTGTGAATGAGGAAATCATCACTGCTATTTTTCTCTCTCTCTCTGTGGTTTATTTTAAGGGGATTTTTAATAGCGAGCTCTGCTGGGGGTTTTGTTGTTGCGGTTGTTTTTAGGCTATTTTGCATCAAACCACAGCGGGTCTGTGCCAGATTTTGCGAGATTTTTGCATGCATAAATGTAACTGTTGCAGTAGCAGAGTGCTGCTGAACAAGTTGTTCTTATCTAACGTGTATAAATATGCTGTTAGATGTGTTTGTTGCTGTTCTGCTCCAGTGGGTGCCCTATAGTCAGGAAATCCTCTGCCCCTTGGGTTTCACTGGGCCCTTGACCATGTGCAGCTGCCCACTGATCTCAGCAGGGCTGCTCAAACGCCTCAAGTGAAACACCTTGCTCACTAACAGGCTGAGTCCTATGAATGTCTAAGAGCTTCTTAAGAAGTTTCTATTTTAAAATAATCCCATGTGTGTGGAATAAGGAAAAGCAGCAGATGAAAGCACAAAGTCTGTGAGCTCTGACCAAAGTGCTGGTGTTTGGCACAAGGAAGGCGAGCAGAGCCCAGCAGGCACTGCTGCTCCCTCTGGGGTGGCTGGTGTGTCCTTAAACCCTGCCCTGGGCCATCCAACCCTCAGTTCTTTGGGAACTGCTGCTGCCTTTGGAGATGGATTGAAGCAGGGTACAAATGCAAGGCAAAGTTGTTTCAAGCTGTGGTCTGCAGCCAGACAGAAGGGTTTGTGAGGCTGTACTGTGAAAGGAAGTGGTTAAAAATACTCTGAAAATGATAGATCTGAAATTATTTTAACTCTAGTCAGTGCTTGGCACAGGGGAAAGAAAGAAAGAAGGTAAGAATCGCTTATATCAACACTGTGGGTAAAAGCAGCATATGGCTGAAAAAAACAGACCTTGTGCTGGTCAGCCCAGACCTGTGCTGTGGGCCTGCAAATTCCCTGAAAACTTTGCAAGTCAAAGAGGTCGAAAAAATCAAGCTTGGGCCGAGAGCCCTGACCTGTTCATGCTCTAAGTGGCTTGTACTAATCAACTACCCTGGCTTCACCTTAGTAATTAGATTATCAGAGCAATATTGATTAGATGGACTCTTGAAAATATTTAAAGGCTTCACTCTTCTGCAGAAGAGGTCTTCAGCCATTTGGTAAAATGAGAAATCAGAATGAGCTGCTGTCAGCTTCTCGTGGGCTCAACATCTGCGTGCTGACACCCAAACCTGTGATGGCCTTTCCCTGGTCCCTTCCCTTTGCCGTGTGTCTGCTTTGGCCTGGGGCTCACTCAGACCCATGGGGGTGGCTGGCACGGGGAACAGGACTGTCCCACAGCTGAGCTCTTTGCCTGTCCACCTGCTCCCAAAGCTGTCCAAGCAGCTCCTGGTGCACTGCAGGTAATGGCTCTGCCTTTTGAGGCAAACAAGGAGCATTGTTTTCCCTGGCAATGCAGCTCTGTGACCTGCAGATTGTCCGAGGTGGTTGCACAGCTCCCACCTCCTCCGTGCTGCGCAGCCAGAGCGCCTCGAGCGAGGCAGGACAGCTGGCAGTGAAACCCCTCCACAGCTCCAGGTAAAACCTCCCCCAGCATCCACAGCCCCTGGTTTTGCTTGGCTTGAATCAGACATTTCTGGGATCTAGAAAGATCCAACTAGTGCCAAGCAGGTGTTTTCCATCAGCAAGGATTGGCAGAGGAAACCCTCTGCTTCACAAACCGACCTGATAAAGAGAGCAGCCATCAATCCAGGTACCTGTGACCTTGGACACTGTGCTTGGGAACCCTCATGGTCTTTCTTGGGCTGTCCAACCCCAACACCAAATGCATCAAGGTCTCCTGTCAGCGGGGAATGGGTACCATGCAGGCACTTCAAAAATGTAGGCACACCTCTAAACCAGGACCTGACCAAACACAGGTTGGATCAAGTCACCTTCGCTCCTCAGGCAGGTGAAGCCCTTGGAAAAGAGACGTGGCAGATTTGGCAGTAGGCCTGTAGCACGAGGCTTGCAGATGGCTTTTTTTTTGTTTATCTGAATTATGTCAAACTATTTCCCTCCCTCAGAATTTCCTTGCAGTCTTCCAAGGCTGCTTGTTGATGCTGAAAGATCAGTCAACTATTTCAAAGTGATTTGACCTTGCTTGGGTTGGTGACAGAGCCCAGACCTCGTGGGTAGTGGTCACCTTGCAATGCCAGAGCCACTGTGGCGTGTCTCTCATTAAAGACAATGTTCAGGCAACTGCAAGCAATGCCAGGGCACAGTGGCAGGTGAGCTCCCTCCCATCGCACTGAGGAGAGCATGATTTAACTTCCCTTGGCTTTGGTGGCAGCTGAAACAATAGAAATGTCCCCAAAGGCCAGGACTTGCAATCCAAGGGATTCTCTAGAGAGCAATAAATGGAGGCACTTACGTTTCATTAATTGTGTATCAGAGCAAACACTGGAAAAACACCAACCAACCAAAGCAGAGAGTTTACTGCTGACTGCTGGGGAGAGGCCTCTGCCAAAGCAGCCTTGGATCAGAGAGCAAGGAAGTGAAGTCCTTCCAAAGGGTGATTCAGAGCAGCCTCACAGGCTCCTGTGCTGATGGCCCGTCACTACTGTGCTGGATGAGGCACAGAGGAGTAGCTCCTGTCTGGCCACCAGCCTCTGTGTAGATGCCTCGGGAGCAGTGAGGAGCCTGCCTCAGCCACAGCTGCCAGGGAGGTCAGCTGGGGTTCTGATACCACATATCATAGAATCACAGGATTGTTTGATTGGAAAGGGCCTTAAAGGCTATTTCCAAGCCCTCTGCCATGGGGACATCTTCCATTAGACCAGGTTGCTCAAAGCCTCATCCAGCTCAACCTTGAACATTTCCAGGGATGGGGCATCCATGACTTATCTATTCAACTTGTGCCAGTGCCTCACCAACTTCACAGTAAAGAATTTCTTCCTAATATCTAATAAAACTGCCCTCTTTCAATTTGAAGCCATTCCATCTTGTCCTATCCCTACGAACGTTTGTAACAAGTCCCTCTCTATCTCTCTTGTAGCCCCTTTAGGTACTGGTAGGTTCTCTAAGGTCTCCCCAGAGCCTTCTCTCCAGGCTGAACAGTCCAAACTCCCTCAACCCATTTTCATGGCAGAGGTGTCCAGTCCTCTAGGATCTTTGTTGTCCTCCTCTGAACTTTCTCCAACAGGTCCTCATCCTTCTTCTGCTGGTCCCCCAGGGGTGGATGCAGCACTCCAGGTGGGGTCTTGCCAGAGTGGAGCAGAGGGGGAGAATCTGACCTTCTGGCCACACTCCTTTAGGTGCAGCCCAGGACATGGGTGGCTTTCTGGGCTGCCAGCACACACTAACAGCTCATGCTGAACTTCTCATCCACCAGCACCCCCAAGCCCTTCTCCTCAGGGATGTTGCTTGTCCTGAAAAAAGGCCTAAAATCAATATACAGGGGAGAGGAAAGAAACTGGCTAGCTGGTTAAAGACTGAGGGATGGGGGAGAAAGAATTTTTTTTTTTTTAGAAAGGCCATCCTGGCACAAGAGCAAACCCTACTTTGCTTTTGGAGTGTCATGGGTTTCCTTCTCCTCCGCAGAATGAGCTCAGGGTGCTGCATGCCCAGATCTGACAGCATGATCTTAACTTCTCTTTGTTCAACCCTGGGGCATCCAAACATGCACTTCTGAGTGGCTATATATGAAAGAGAAACAGAAAAGTCTCTCTTTGGAAACGTGGCACAGAAATGGCTTGCACAATCGTATTTACTTTGGAGGTTCCTTCTGGGAAGCGCCTGCCTGTTCTGGTCTGTGTGTCGGCTTGCAGCCCCATCAATTTTCCCTTTCCCTGTTTCCTCTCCATGCTCCTAGGAGTTCACTGCCTGTATGGGAGCCAGGGACCCAAGCCCCTGCCAGACCTCACTCAGCTTCATGATTCCTGACATTGCATTTCCTCCAAGGAGCAGGACACAGAGCAGTGCAGGGACCATCCCTGAGCAGAGAGTCTGGAATATAAGTGTATGGGCAGGGGGAGAGGCAAGGAGGATGCAGATTCTAACTTCTGATGGGTTTAGAGGGGAAGAAGATTGTTGGGGAGGGGAGGGGGGTGATTGCTTTGTTTTTCTTTTACAAAAAACATAGGCAAGAAATATAATTGGTAACACAAAAAGGCACAACTCTCTACTGGCAAAATATACGTGTATGATTTGACTGTCAGCTCACACAAGAAAGGGCAAATTGTGTTATAAAAGTACTGGGAATAAAAAAACCATGAGGATTTGCATGAATCCATCAAGAGTCCTGCACTACTGCTTTAGGATACCCATGTTGCTGGACATACCTCGAAAGCAGAACTACCAGGAATAAGGAATAGATTTGCTAAACAGCCCAGGTTAAAATACAATCCCAAACTCATTCTGTTGGGAAGGTGTGCATCCAGAAAAGCACGAGCAAAATGTGACCACTCAAAAGTACCTAGGTATCCAAGTTCCTTTGAAAACCCTTTGCACAGCTGCTGACAAAGCTCTGAAAAGGAGTGGTGCCAAGCACATGCATCTATCATGATGGGTAACGTTGCATCATCATTTCCTGATGATCCTGTTTCCCTGTCCTTATCCCTTTGCTGTCCCAAGTGAAGGTTAGAGCAGAAGCACTTGATGACCAGGAGTGCTGGGTTTTGCCTGTGCAGAACAAATTCTTCCTGATCCTTGCAGGCATCTTCTAGGCACTGCTATCATAAGGAAAACCTTGAAGATTTCATGTAGTACAGTAACAACTTTAATCCAAGTACAGATACAGGAAAATGAAAGGAGTAGAGGAATGTGTTGGCCATGGTGAACGGGCAGGGGAGGAATTGCAAAGCCAGTCCTTTGCAGTTTGGTTTTGCAGGGGCGAGCGCAAGGTGCGCGAAAGGGGAAGCGGCGTGTGCAGCTACCGAGTGTCCGTGTCTGCAGAGATGCCCTGACTGCAATGCCAAGAAAATCAAACCTGCAGCCAAGAGAAACACCATTAAGATGATGCAATGACATAAGCTGAGTGCCGCTCGTGGAATCCAAATTACACGCAGAACAATCGAGAAGGAAAACACCGACGACATTCGCTTGTGTAACAGGGGTGTCGACCTCACGGCTGGCAGGAGAGCAAGGGCGCAAGTGCAGGCACAAGTAAAACCACTGTTAAGAAGAGGGACTTGACCTTACTGAAAGCATCAACCAGGCCTGTCCCTTAGGGGTAATACTGCTGTAACCACAAAGGCTGCATGTTCAGGTTTGTACATTTTAAACTAGTTAGTTTTAAATCCACCACGTTTAAAAACCCCACTAGAACAGACCTGCCTGACGAGGAGAGCAAGGCAAGAAAGATGCAGCTCAGCACCAGGACACTGCCTCTTGCTCAAATAAAAGGCTGGATAAGGAAATATGTAGCATTTTTTGAAAAAAGAAGGAATAACTTCACCAAGGGATCTTTGAGATCTCTGGTCAGGAGGGGTTGTACCTGTAAGATGAGTACTGGTGGTTGCACTGCAGGTGGGAGACAGGTGTGGGGTATGTTCTCCAGACTTCTGCTCCATGTCTTTTACAGGCTATGAAAATGTTGTGATGCCAGCACTACCTGTACTGGCAATGCAGTCAGGTTACAGAATAGCCATGAGAAAATGCAAATGTAGATCCACACAAAAATAAAAACATTCTGGCTCAGACCCAACACGATATTATGCTAAAAAGCAGTGGATAAAACTTTCTCGATCAGGGAGTAAAAGGCATTTTTATTCAGTCATCACCCCTTATTAATGGGTGCTCTTCTGGGGTATCTGCTGATGGGTGGCATTTATTGTTCGTGCCTCACAGCTTCATCTGTATTTTAGACATTACCATAAGCAACATGATACAACCCCAATAAGTGGGAGAGAGGAAATAGATGCACAATACAAGGTGTTCCCATCAAAATCTCAGTTCCTCTTGATGCACAGAGGACCTACAGGACACAGTCAGTATTGCTCAAATGCAAACATCCTACTCAAGAAGCACCCACTCAAATTGGGAAGGAGAGGTCACCTGGTGCATTTAAACACAACCTTCAGTTACCACATCCTCATCCTGGTGACCACTGGCCTCACCCTCAGAGTGGGATGCCCCTGCAGGCTCATTTGAGGCCATCTGTGGTGGACCCCAGGCTGGACTCACAGCGCTGCCCTCACCCCACACTCAGACAGCAGCTCTACAGGGAGGCTCTTGCAAAGAGCTTTCAGTGGAGCTTCTCCACAGGCTCAAACCCACAGACAAGCTACTTCCCACCCTGCCCTCCCCTCCTCTTCCCCGTAAAATGCCTCATTGCCAGCAGTTTTGGGACTTGCAGGTCTGCAAGTGAGAAAGAAGTACAGTCATCAGGCTACAGAGTCCCCAAGAACAAAAGATTAATTTAAATGTCCTGGCTTTGAGCAGCCTTGGCCGTTAGCTTCAGGAAGTCTTCATCAGTTGTGCGGAGCAGGAAGCACCTGGAAATCACAGAATTCGATCTGAAGAGATTGCTTTCTGGAAAAATCGTGTGTCAGTCCCCATTACTCAAGACTGCAGGAGCAGGGATGGGACAAGCCACACATGGTGTGCAAGTGTGAGTATGCTGGATGCCAGTCCAGTGACATCAGCTCAAACACTGTTTCCTCAAGCCAAAGGCCCAGGTCAGCTTGGCACCAGGCTGGGCTGTGCCCTGCCTGGGTGGGCTGGCATGGAGCAGGGAGCCATCCCCTCCCCACAGCCCTGCCTCGAGAGGAGGGGTGAGGTCAGAAATAACCAGGGCACAGGGAGAAGAGGAGGGTCTGGAAGGGCAGTTCTAGGTCTCCCCATGGATGGGGATCCCAAATGAGAGCCAAGTCGCACGGGAGATGCAAGTCTCCTCTTTCCACAGCCCCACAGTCCACAGGTGAGCTCGGCAGCTTGTGCCGCATTTGGCATAACGGGGAGCAGTGCAAGCCTTGCTGCTCACTGCTGCTCACTGCTGCTCACTGCTGCTCACTGCTCAGCGAGAGCAATGCCACAGGTTGACAGCTGCAGTGACAGCAGTGACCAGCCAGGGTGGAGCTGGGCTGTGCAGTGCCCTGGGTGTTGTGCAGAGGCATTTGGAGGTGGGAGCAGACCCTGCTGTGTCCCTCTCACTTCACAATTGCTTTAAAGAACATTGAGTTTCAAGATCATTTATCCTGAGCTCCACTCCCCACGCTGAAGATGCTGACCCTAATGGCTTTTTAAAGGGAATGTATCCAGCCCCTTTGGCTAAATTTGCTTGAGTCCTTGCAGCCAGAATGTCCACCTGGTCTCATAGCTCACATTTAAGATGTTTGCAGAGGCAATTGCAGCGCAGCAGATGCTGGAGAGAGCTGCAGCCTCTCTACCAAGGCCAATATGCTCCTCATTTTAGGTGCCACTGAGTCGGGAGATAAAAATACCCTTAATGTGCAACATTCCTTCTGCAGATTATATTGATGGCTTGGAAGAGAAAGTTCATTTGAATGTTTCTCTCTCCACAGAAGTATGAGACTATGTTTAGTTGTGTGACAAGCAGACATAGGACTTCACAATACCTTGGTGTCATCTCTGCACATTCTGCCCCAGCCACGCTGAAGTGCAAAGCCAGGACAGGGTTTGACTTTTATTCTCAATGCAGAGGATCCCAGGAGAAGCAGATTTCAGGAAATCAGAGCCTGAAGACTGGTCTAAAGCAGGCTAAGGGCATGTGTCCCACACATGATTTCAATGATACTGAGAAGACAGTGGCCAAGTGGCCAAGTACCAAGCTTCAGCAGGGAAGGAGGTTTGATTTCCCACTGCGAAGTGGGAAAACATTGCAGACCACAAAGCCTGGCTTTTGGCAGGGTAACGCCGCTGCTGCGTAGCTATGNTACAACAGCAGGGTTGAATGCAGAAATGTTCCTCTCAGCCCTTGTTTTGGCACCATGGTGTGCCCAAGCAGTGCCACCTTCCTACATGGAACCAGTCAATGCTGCACCTGCAAGGGAGTTAAATGAACTTCAGCACAAAGCTAAACATCCTGTGCGTGCTTACCAGCCTTGTGCTCTGAGTGCCTATAAACAGGCTGTGCATTAATTCACACAAAAAGGGCAAGAGGCTTCTAACAGCATTTGGGCCATGGCCTGTCAGGCAGTTGTAACTCAGTTGTACTTCCTGCCTCTTCCTTGTGTGAGAGGCTGCCTTAGTCCATGGCTGCCTGTGAGAAAGGCCTCTTGTTGCAAGTCAGATGTGTCAGATAAAGGAAATGTGATGAAAATTCCCCAGTTTATCCACAAGGCCAATTTCACCGGCAAACTCGCATTATTTGGAGTGCCACCTCTGTGCTGGAATGGGCAGGAGAGGCAGAAGCAGTGCTTTTCACTGTCAGGTGGAAGCACATCCAGACCAGGGCTGAGGCCACCCTTCCTCCTCTCACCCCAGGCTGTCATCCCAGAGGTGTTCAGCACGTTGCACACAGTGAGTACATGGTGTTGGGGGCCCAGAGAAGGGCAGTGCCAAGAGGATCAAGTGTCTTCTCCCATTTGGCTCAGCTCAGAGCCTGGTGCAGGGTGCAAAGGGGGTTGGTGAGCACAGGGAGCCTCTCAAGCAGTTCTCATCTGAGGATCTGCCTCTTTCTCAGAGCAGGAGCATTTTATAAAACGCAGCCACTACTTGAAGTGACCACGCAGGCATTTTCATTTAAGTGGTCATCATAAGTTTTGAAGCACTTGGACAGTTATTGGAATAAGTGTATGATAAAAGCCTTCCCACCCACATCCCTCCCACGCCTACATTTGGATTCCATGATTTCTTCCTTGTTTGAAATGATTCAGCAGTAGACTCTCAGATAGTCTCCATCTGGTTAAAAATAGTTACTTGCCTCATATGGCTTTAGCATGGTACTGTCAACTCTAAAATGTTCCACCTTCCAAAAAAGTAGAGTGAAAAATGAAAGTGAGCTTTCACACATCATTACTCTCCGCAGTTAGACCTCCAGAGCTCATTCCAAACCCATCAAAGGAGGAGAGGCGAGCTGGGAGGGCGGGCAAGCGAGATGCTCGTGTTACTGCCTGGTGCCCTGTGGGTCCCTGGGAGGCTCTGCCCTCTGCACACAAGCAACCAGGCTGATGGTTCGCTCATTTCCCAGAACAAAACACCAGCTTATTTTCAAAAAACATTTATTTGTTGGATTTCTGGAACGTAAGAAGAGTTTAGTCATCGCAGCTGGATGTCTCCTGATGTCAGCTGGGGGCCAGTCAGCCAGTTCCCTGCTCCAGCAGGGAACCAGTGCAGCCCAGTTAGTTGAGGAACATTCCACAGTCACCCCGTAACACTGAGGCAGGAGACCATGAGAGCCAGGAGTCCTCTCAGCCATCTCACAGCTCTTGTTTTCTGTAGGCTTGGGGATCAGTGATGGGCTTGCACAGAGTGGCCAGCTGTGCTGAACTGCATGTGCTTTGGGGAAAAAAATGGGCAACTTGGTGGCAATAGTGGACAAATGGTGCTGGTGGATCATTTCACTTGGCTCTCTGGGGCGCTGGAATCTGGTCTGTGTTTGCATTCAGTGCCAGCTGCTGGAGGGTGTGTGGTGGGATCCTTTCTGCAGTGCCCTCAGCCAGCTCCTGGTGCTTCCCAGGGAGGGAAGCACGGCACAGAGGGAAAGGCTGAGCTGCAGTCTGCCCCATGGCCCCTGGACAGAGGTGGCACAGCAGCAGCTGGAGCATTCATCCTGGCTTCTCCCACTGCCGAGCAGCGAACAGGCATGGTGGTATCCACCTGCTCACAGTGCTGAAGAGCTTAGGAGAAGCCAGAGGAGGTACAGAAACATGCACTGCTTTTCACAGCACCCTTCACAGCATCAGAAGCTGACTCCAAAAGCTGTATGACAAATTGCTGGTTAATACCCACATTAATTCATTTTTTTTCCCTCAGAGTTACATTTGCTGTGCATGCAGAGCCATCCTCTGCTCATTTCCTCAAGGTGATATGCTGAATCCTGCTCCCTGGACCGTGGCAATCAGCTCTTGCTGGAATGCAATCAAGCTACAGATGTCAGCTGAGGGAATCGCAGGGACTCTGCACTGCTGAGCACCACGGCCACATCCTGGCCAGCACCAGGGGGGCAGGATCTGACCCCAGAGTCAGACCTCCCACAAAGACCTGAGCGAGCCAAGTGCTGCAGCCTGGCCACGGGGTGCTCTGAGCACCCATCTCCTGTCCCAGGCAGCGCTCTCAGGTGCTGCTGCTGTATTTGTGAGGCCCTTCAACAGCTGTCACAATGCCTCATATTGGTCACTCCATCATAAGCCTTGCTCTGGGTCACTCTTGACAATACAAGGGATGAGCCTAGAAATTAATTACTCCTACAGAAAGGGAGAGTTTTGAAGAAGAGCAGAAAGGGACTGAGCTTACCCGTTTTGGATGCCTATTTGCGTACCAGAGCGCAGCTGTGTTTATGGGAAGAGACACTTTCACATGCCAATAATTTTCATGCGCACCAGGCCTTGTGCAGTTTTTCTTTCCATTTACAATATTATGTATTTTATATGATGAATTTGAAGTGCGGCTTTCGTGCATGAATGACACAGTTTCCATAATATTTTTTCATATGCAGAGGCATTTTGTTTTGATCTCATGGGGCATGAGTCAACTCCTATTTTGAAGCCACTGGAGTCCTTCCAGTGACTTTCCCAGAGCCTGGCTAACTGGGAAGATGGAGCCTGATCCATTGTAGGTGCAAGCCAGCATGACCTGTCGAGGCTCAGGGCAGCTTGATAGAGCAGCTCAAACAAAAAAGGCTAAATCAAGAAACTATGTGGATAGCATTCAGAGTGCTTGGTGCAAATCCAGAGTCTCTGCCCCAGAAATGCACATTCTGCAGCATCACAAGCCCCTTGGAGAAGCTGGCAGCAGTGAGTGTTCAGCACTGCAAGATCCACAGAGCGCCCATCCAGCACAGGTGCAAAGTCCCTTCATCTCAAGGCTGCAGGAGGCAGGGTGAGCTACAGAACTCATCAGAGAGGGACAAGCATGACCCTGGGTTTCCTGGATTGCCCAGGCCAGGCCCTGCACCCTCACAAAATCAGCAGTCCTGTGACCTGCCCTGGCTGCTCGGGAGTGCTGCCTGCACAGTGACACTGCACAGCAGAGCTGGGGCCACACTCTGCCACCAGCTCCCATGAAGACTCCTAATCATGCAAGGCTGTCTCCCATGTTCCCATGAAGACCTTCAAAACACCCCATGCAAGTGTGGGATCCCACACAAATTCAAGCATGTGCCCACCCAGTATGCATGGGTTTTATTCTCCCTCTCGAAGGACTGCTGGAAAAGTCATTTTGGGTTTGGGTAGGAGCAAGTTTCAATGGGGAAATGACAGGTTCCCCAATTCTGCAAAATCCTGGAAGTTTGCCTTAGCTCAGAAAGATGACCCTGTTCTGTGGGGTCAGTAAGGAAGAGAAACAGACTCTGGAAGACATAAAATGAGCAAGAAACAGGTCAGGCACCCAGAACTACTGACTGAGCATCCTCACTGTTTGCAAGGCTTGCATGTCCAGAGCTCTGTTAGTGACACAGGGCTGGCCAGAGGGGTTTGTGCCATGCACACAGTGTTCCTGCCAGCAGGAAGTGGCACCGTGGAGAGGTTCTGAGCAGGAGTCACCGAGGAGGGCCCAGCAGGTGGTAGCCTCTGCCTGGCTCTGCTGCCAGCCCTGGCAGGGACATGGGGCAGCTCTGCAGGACACAGGGCTGGCGCCGTGTCCTCTGCCACCCGCCCTGCTGAGGAAACCCCACGTGGTTTGGAAATTAAGTGAAGTATTTTGTGTTTATGAAACAGCTCCTAAGAGTTTGAAAAAGGGACTAGTGGTGTTTACACACAAGCTGAACAGACTCTAACACGGTGCATGCTCTGTTGTGTCAACTCCTGCACCTGCATAAGATATTTTAAAATATCCTCATGAAATGAGGGAGCCAAACAACTGGGTCTAATCAGCCCTGCTTGTGCTCTCACTAGAACCACAATGAACATTTTTGCTAACAGAGCTGTGGGATGCTGTGGAAAATCTGCTCTCCAAAGAGCCTTTGTTCCTGTCTGAAGTTAAGGCTGGTGAAAAGAAGGTGTGGAGCTGCAGGGGAGCAGGTGCTGGAGCAGCCTGGGTGCAGAGCTGATGGAGTGCTCCTCCAGAGGAGGGGAGAGCTTGGAGGGAGCCCAAGTGTTGCAGCACTGCAGCCCATTGCTGGCACAGGGAGAGCAGCAGCTAACACCACCTTCATCCCCTCTCAGGCAAGGAAGAGGCTTGGCCAAAGAAGAATGAAGTTGAAGCACATTTTCCTGATCTTTCCAAAACTACCAGAGTTACCAATGTGCTTCTCATTGTGCATTTTGCTTTCCTATGCCAGAGAGTGTCTGGACCCCTTCTTAGCAACACAGGTTCTCTTTCTTATGCCATCTGCAGAAGGTCCTGCCTGGCCTGTGTTTGCTCATAGAGTGACACCAGGACTCAGTCCATAGAAGGTTGTTGACCTGGGAAGAGAGAGCTTCTAGAATTTAAGGGCTGGGCTATTTCTTGGAAACTGCCTTATCAGCACGAGTACAAGCTGGAGCTTCAACAACCCTTCCTGCCCTGCACGTCCCTGGTTCCCACTCCTGCAGTTCAGTGTACATATTCTGTACACTTATGCTTATTTTGTAGTTTGCTCTTTAAAACAGCCTCGGGCCCAGATTGCCACAAAACCGTGAAGCCAAGATCCATTGATTTGCTGATACTGAAATCAGGGGTCAGGGAAGTCCCGAAGCAAACCAGTAGTGGGGAGCAGTGCACAGAGGCTGTGTGAAGGCTGATTCCAAGAACCTCACATGCCCTTCCTTCGCTGGTGGAGAAGGGAATCGCACGGGGGGGTCAGGGGTTGTTATCAGCAAAGCAAAAGGTGGTGAAATAGGAACAGAGAGGCTTTGCTTTGACTTTGCATGGCAAAGTCACCAGGGTGCAGGCTGGTCTAAGAGCAGTGGAGCTGGGCTGAGAGGGGATGGATGAGTGCAACACTCCAGGGATTTAAAACAACACCTGACAATACATTAAAGTCTGCTGGAGGCATGAGCCTGCACTTACACAGGCACAGAGTTGCTCTGAAGTTTCACAGTCAGGACAGGCTGGGTCACTGTGAAACCCCAGGGTGCCTGTAGTGCCTCAAACACTCCTGGCTGGAGAAAATCTGGCAGCCCAGGCAGAGCTGCCAACCCTTGTCCTCCCCCAGCTTCTCTGCCAGTGCCTTAGCCCAGCCCAGGTTTTGGGACAATGTACAGCTGGGCAGTCTCCACCCCACACGTATCTGGGATTCTGGGGAAGGCATCCTCCTGGGAGAGCTGTAGAGAGCATGGGCTTTGCATCTGGGATTCAGCCCTCATCCCTGAGGGGCAGGTCTGAGTGAGGGCCTTGGGAGCAGGCAGCCAAGCCCACCAAGCCCTCAGCAGGACAGGCTGCTCTGCAAAGCCAGCACCTCCCTCGGAAACAAATGTCCACAGAGCCCCGGGCACGCGGCACCAGAAACTTCACCTCCTGAATCGCTGCTGTGATAATCCTGTTTGCTCTGTCTTAGTGACTGAAGAGAGCCATAACCAAGGAAAACAGCAGGATTATCCCCCAGCACCTGTTCCCACTGAAAGGATTATCATAGCTGGCTGCATCAATGACGTCCTCTAGGTATCACCATGAAAGCAGCCTCAGTGACACGGCAGCCCACCAGAAGAAGACCTCTCTCCCCTTCTGCACTTTCCTGGGTATTTTCAGCGTCTGGAAGCTCCTCACAGACAAAGGCCAGTCCATATAGATACAAGTGTCAGTGTTTTTATGTCTGCAGCGCAGACTTGCTCTCCAAATAGCTTCATCTCTTGTTTGTCTGTCTAACGGGGAGGCAGCATGAGAAGTATGGGCTGTAAACTGCAGGGCTGAGAAGACAGACAGCAGCTTTAAAACACTTTAAAAACAAGCTGTCTTTCCTGCTCAATGTTCCTTGTGTTTTTGTTGTTCCAGCACAGTATCTGACCCGCTCACCTCACAACATGGTAGGGCTCTGCTGTGCTGCATTTACATCTACAGTACAATGGTAGCTGATGTAAGAGCTATCTACTGCAGAATGAAAATGATTGATTGCAGAAGAATACATCTTCCTCAAAGCTGTTTACATGGGGAAGCAGGAAAACTGGAGAGGGTCCAGAAAAATTTTGAAGGAACTCAGCTCATCAATGGATGCAACAGGAATGCAACTCTGCTGTAGATGGAGGACTTGTGTGTAAACTCGCCTTCCAGATGTGAAACCTGCCCCACTGGGCCCTCTTGGCTTGCTTGTGGGGTCACTTTAAATACCAAGGTTTGCTCAATCACTGTGAAATTGCCAGTGGGCTTTGCATCTTTCTTTCTACGTCAGAGAGGTGCTGCAACTGCCCCAAGACCTCTGTGGCATGAGCTGACACCTCTCTCCATAAGTATTTTCTAGAAAATCCTTCTATCTCTTAAGCAGAGGCCTTGGAGAGCAAATTACCACAGACACAATTTTTTTTCTATAATGGAATGTAACATTAAACTAAACACTGGAACATGGAGAAAAACAAAGCAAAAAACCCAGGGAAATAATCCTTAGCTTCTAATGATTTTTGCAAAACACGGCTGAAATTAGGTTTTATTGAAACAAAAATGTATTTATCATATCTGTCAACACTGGAAAACTATGGTTAAATTAAAACTTTATTTTAAACTCTGACTGTGATCCAGAAGTGATATGAAATTTATAAATAGCTTATCATACACCACAGTATAAAAAGTACATTTATCCTCTTGTTATTGAGACAAATTCATTGTTTCATATGAGATGGGAATTAGCTTTACCCCTCTGACTATCAAAACAGAAAAAAAATTAAAGCTATGAGGAGGAGAGCAGTAACAACCCACACATCAGTGTCCTGTGAACAGGACCATAAGAAAATGGTCCCTGTTGGACAAGGCCACCCTGATGCTGAAGCTTGTCTGGATCTGGGCTGAGTCCAGGCAGTACCAAGCAGCAGAAGTCTCTGATCCCCTCCTTGGTGCACAGGATTTCAACCTCTGACCTGCATAAAAGCTGTTCTCAAGCCCTGAGCCAGCCAGGCCCCCACTTTAAATCAGTTACACTGTGGATGGGTGGCTCTTTCCAAAGCCTTCACGCTGTTGTTTTTGGCCATGGCTTTGACAGGATGGCTGCAGATGACTTCTTGTGCCAGCTCAGCTTCAAAGCAAGAAAAGTGCTGTGGCCCTGATGCCCAGTACAAGGCACTGCAGAGACTCTTCTGACAGGGCTCAGTGACACAGGGTGTAATCTGGGCATTGTGTCTGACTGTGCAGCTGTTTTACCTGGCCAGAATTTCCACGTGGTTGATGATGTTGATGCCTCTCCTGTGTTCTTGCCATGCTCCTGGTGCTTCTCAGTGGCTCAGGTACCATGCTCAGCTACCAAGGGGTAGAGCCTGTCTGGATTTCAGGGGTACTCCTTGAGATCTCTAAGCAGCCCCATGGCAGTGGTGTCTCTGCCAGAGGGGACCAGCAGCTTCCAGGTGGGAGAGGATCAGAAATATTCTCCTTGGATATTTCAGTCTTGGAACCTCAGATAGAGGAGACAGCATTCCTTTATCCAAATTTCATTAATATCCCATTAAAAAAAAAGGACAAATGTTCTCCATTCCTGGGGTCAGGTAGAGTCAGTGTGCTCTGCTCTGGCCATGGCTCTGGCCATATCCCAGGCTCTGTAGGTGTGTGAGGGGGATGCAGACCATGGGCTGTGACAGAGCAGCACAAATGCAGCCCATCAGGATGCTGGCTGGCTGCAGAGCGTGCAGCAGCACAGGCCTGCTGCTCCTGCATGCAATGCAGAGGCCATCACTGAAGTGACAGGGAGTCTGTGGCCACAGGATGACTGTGAAAAACGCTGTGGAGCAGCACAGAGAGGGGAGATGGCAAGCTGGTGGAAGGAGGCTCCAAGCAGCAGCAGCCAGGAGCCAAATTGTGACATGGGGAGATAAGGCTCTTGATGGATAGACCTCAGAAGGTTTGAAGGTTTTTGTTCTGCTTGGATAAACAGTGAAATATTCACACAGATAAGCTTCAGAAATGCATCTGATCTGAAGCCCTTTGTGTCTTAAAAAGCAGGGCTGGAAATAGAACAAGAGGATTCCTCCCTGGCTTTTGTGGCCCCTGGGCTTTCCTCCCCCAGCACCAGGATGACCAGAATTGCCCACACGAGCAAACCAACAGTCAGGGCAGCTCTAAGAGCCAGACCTTCCCTGCACCTCAGGCATTCGACTGTGCCCGAGTACCAACCTAGATGAGGGCTGCAGGCAGCACTGAGGATGGCCAGCAACTATGCTGCAACTTTGAATTGCAGTGCTTGAGTGGAGTGCTTCTGGAGGGTGCATCACTTCCTTGGAAATAAATTGGAGTGCTGTACTTTACTCCAGCAAGTTTCCTTGTACCATAAGTTGTTTAAACAGTTTGTCGTTATGCATTTCCCATTCAGACAAAAAACAGACCACAGAGCCTGAGGCACCAAGGCTGGTAGGGAAACGGACATCCTGCTCCAAGTGGGCAGAGAGCAGCTCCCTGGCTCTGGGCAGCGCTGGCAGACCCAGCAAAGGTTTGGGGCAGGAAGTAGCAATTTCTGGCTCTGTAGAAACCTTTCAGGCTCACCTTTGAAATATGACTCCCAATCAATTTTGCAGGATTTCTGTCTGAGCATCCCCCAGCTTTGGCATGCCTTAGGGAGGAACCAGGTCCAAACCCTGAGGTCAGAGCAGCAGAGGGCTTCCAGCAAGCCGAGGAGTCCGCCCCATTTCAGGTCAGCCCATCTCTTTCCCCACATCTCTCCCTGGGCTTTCCAGTTTGCCATTTATTGCTTTACCCTAATGATTCTCCCCATCCACCCCCAAGCTTTAACCTCTTCCCTGCCAAGCCATGTTTGCAGTTTGCAGGAGAAGGTTGTTTATGTTAAATAGCTTTGTAATAGTTTCCTCCTCCGCCACCTCCCTTCCTTCCCCAATAAAAGTCCTACGGCATGTTTGGCAAAGTCTGTAAACAAAGAGGAGGGTTTGGAGACCCAACAAATATTTGGTGAACCCAGTGGGGAAATAATGTCTTTTTTGAAGGATGTTACAGCCCGAACTCATAATAGTAGGAAAATAGTGTCCACCCTAGGTAAGGAATTGCCTACTTGCAGCTACCAGGCACAAAATACAGATGCCCATGCAGCCGAAAGTCATCCCTGGGTGCAGGGGGTTAACCCTGTTTTCTTCACCAGTCAAGATGGTGCTGATGGCAGCAAAACTATGTGTTTGCTAATCTCCAAATACTTAACGTTGTAACAAGTGGGCAGGGAAAGGAGAATACGAAAAGGCAAGAGTGTTTTGACCTCACCTAGGCTGGTGAACGGAAGCACAGGGCAATGAAAATCCATTAGCCTGACTGCTCCCTGCAGAGGAAAACCAGGCACACAAAATCCAATTCATTATTCTCTTTCTTATTTAACGCTAAGTAAGTCATTGAACTTTACTACTTGATCTATCCATTTTCTTTAGTAGTAGGGCTGCAGGAAATCTTTCTCTTCTCAAAGGGGGTTTCAAGTTTCTCACTTATATCATGTACAAAATACTTGGGAGTGTATGAGTAAAAAATAACCGCATCTCAAAGGGAGCTTGAGCCATGCAGATAATGACAATTTTTCTTCTCTGAAGCACAGAACTGAGGAGTGGAGGCCCCTGGGAGCTGGGAGCACCATTGTTCTTCTTCCAGGCCATTATCTGGAGACAGGCCCTGAGATAGACTCCGATGAGGCCACGGGAAGGATTATCTGCTCGGAGTGCTAATGGCATGCATTTGACAACATCAACCATTTAATTTATGAGGTGCCTTGTAACGTGAAGGCAAAGAAATTCATACCATGCAATAGCCCAAACACATCCGGTGCAATTAAAAATTGTCTGATGAAAGCCCAGCCGGCTCTACAACCCCACTTACCTAATTACAGCTAGGTAGAAAAGTTCCACCTTCCCAAAAGGCACCTTACTGGATTTTGTACTGTGATGGCAGCATTATATAATGAGAAATATAATGGAAACTCTCCAGCACTGAAATCATTCCAGCCTTTTTATCACCACATTCCTTGCTCCCACGTAAGTGAAGTGTGCAGGAATAAAAGCAGCTAAACATCATTGGCCAGCAGACACACATGATGGGGATTGTTCACAAGCCCCTAACAGCTCAGTGGTGCCCATGAGTTGGGATTCATACATACACACTGGGCAAATAGAGCTGCTCTTCCTGGGGAATTATTTTTCCACTTCCCCTGGCTTGTGACCATGTCACCCTCTTGCATTTGAGGACAATTTAGTGCTGTGACCCACCTGAACTGCTCTTTCAGCTGCCCTGGTCCCAGTCTCTGTCAAAAGTTTGTCCCATGCCCCATGCTGTGGTCTTGCAAATAATCAGACTTAAATAATTCTTTTTCTATTGCACAAGTATTTGTAAAAAAACTAAACTTATTTTGACTTTTCACATACAGTGAGAAGCTTAATGGCTTACTCACTAAGCCTCTGAACAGAATATTCAGAGCAGCCTCTGAAAGGGAAGGAAGGTTCAGGTGGCAAGTCCTCCTTTTCCAGCACAGTTCAAGCAAAATAAGGGGCCAGAGAGGGCTGGTCTGGATCTCAGCTTCTGCAGCGTCACCACAGGACATGAGATTTGTGATCACAGAGATGGATCCAAATCAGGGCTGCTGCCAAAACAGATGATCCCTAACCTATCCCTCTGCATCTTCCTATGCCAATTGTTACCCATGTCTGTGTAACCTGCTGGGTCAGCTGAAACAAACCTTGTCTGAAAGGGCTGGTTTTCAGCCACAGGAGCCCAGTGCCCACACAGTAGCACAGGCAGCAGAGCCAGGCTGGGATGCAGGACATGCAATGGGAGTTGAGGGCTGGGGAGGAGAGGGTGCAAGCCCCAGACCTGGTTTGGATGGGCTGATGCTGAAAACCACAGGCAGGCATCTTCCATAGATGCCTGCCTGTGTAACTACTGTAGTAGCTACACAGCGTAACTACCTGGCAGTGAAACAGGAACAAAACATCTCCTGTAGATCTTCTCAAGGTGGTTTAGAGCACTGCTACAACACCTGTTGTCACCGGCAATTACAGCGGCAGCATATCAGATAAAAGCTCCAAAAAGCCTCTGTATTTGACACAAGCTGTTTTGTGAGCAGATCAGGTGCTCCTGTGTCAGATCCAGTCTGGATGCCCTGGTGGTGCGGCTGCTCCAGTCTGGCGATGGGAACTTGCCAGGGTACCAGCGATGCTTCGGTCGGGGCTGCGTGTGAGCAACAGGTCCCGCACCGCCCCTGCTGCCGCCCGTGCCCACAGCGAGGAGAGCTCTCTGCCAGGGAACGCTGCCTGCCAGGGAAAGCTGCCTGCCAGGGAACGCTGCCTGCCAGAGAACACATCCCACACTGCCCTTCGCGTCCTAAGTGAGCTAATTGAGATTTTATTTGACGGCTCTCAAGTGAGCATTTAGGGGAAGAACAGACAAACAAAACAGCCCTGGCTGAAGGCGGGCTCTGCGAGCGGGAGAGCTGTGAAACACTGGGAGCTCTGTAGGACATCTCCCAGTTCACCTGCTCCAGTCCAAGAGGAAGCGCTCCTCCCTCCACAGCACAATGAGGGGGTGGCAAGCCCCGGGGGGAACGGGGGCTGACACTCACCTTTGTGTCTCAGGACACCTCTGGGGTCCCCTCCGATGCTTGGGCAGAGGGAGGTGACTGGGGGCACCTTGAGCTGTCCCTGGGGTGGCTGTGGTGGATGGCATTTGTCCATCACCACAGCTTGCATAGGGTGTGCAGCGGCATCTGTAACCCTCACCAGTCAATGCAGGGTTCATCTGCACATGGGAACCTTAACCCTGAGCGCTGTTCTCCCTTTCCCACTAGGAATTCCCACCAGGGGCTTATCTCGAGTCCTTAACAAGAGATTTTTTACCACCTCGAAAAATCTTTTGTCATGAGCTATTGTGCTGTCCCTGCAATAGTTCCTTACAGTGGCAGGGTGCCCCTCTGAGGGAGGGCAGCTTACAGACTTTGAGGGGGCTGCAGCACTCACCTGGCCCTGCAAAATGACCTGTTGGTAGCTGAAATATTTATACACTTAGCAGCTGCTGTCATTTTGAGCTCTTTAGTGTCTCTGTTTGCCTCTTTGGTGTATACACTTAGATCTGCCTTTCAAAGCATTGTGCCAATGAGCTTAACACCAATTATCAAAATAATTTTAGTAGGAAGAAGCCAAATATCATGGCTTTGAGAGAGACACCGGGCCAGGCTTGCAAAGGTACATCACTGCCTAGAGACACTCAACAGTGGCTAATGGCTAAGGCACTGAACTAGCAGAAAATCCTCATTTAATCTCATTAAGGACAACAGGATTCGGTGCATTACACAGGATCGGATGGGAAAGGTACACCATTACATCTGAGATGCTCTGCTAATCACGGCATTGGCACAAGTCTGGGTAAGCTTCTGTTTTCTCCTTTAGGTTGTGAACCTGGAGGTCAGGACTCATTTCCTATTTGTGTGGGAATTTTGCACTCTGGTGCAGCCAGTATTAATAACTCTGAGCATCAATCCTGAAAGGGATGGGTACAACCAAACCCAGACACTACCCATCACCTGGTACTGTTCATGTCTGGATTCAAACTGCTGCCAGGGCACACACAAAAAACTTGTGTAGCTGGGTGCTAAGGCCAAGCAGGCAAACATTGCCATGAAAACCTTGGAAGCTGAGTGGGGCAGGGAAGAAAAAAAGTTACCCTGTGAAGCAGATGCGAGTACCAAGCTGCTGGTTTTGGTGAACCAGGAAGCAGATCGCCAGTTTACATAACAAACCCAAGCTCTCTTCCATTTCCAGCACGGCGGGCCCGGTTCTGTGGGTGCTTCGCAGGACGGAGGATGAGTCAGGGCAGGGGCACGGCTGGCAGCCAGTGCCAGCACGTCCGGACAGCCGGGGCAGTGCGGGCACAGCCCGCAGCACTGCCACCCCCTGAGGCCACGGGGCACCTCCCATTTGGCACCACGCAGGAGGAGGGTGGCTCCAGGCTGGGGGACAGCTCCAGGTCCAACGAAACTCAGCTGGAGACACTTGGAGAGGAAGGGGAGATGATGAGAGGGTACCATGTGTCCGCAGCTGGCCAGGGAGCTGTGCGGCTTTACATCGGCTGAAAGCTGCTCAGGTGTGCTCTAGTCTGCTGCTGTTATCCAAAAAGAATAAGAAAAACTTTTAGGAATGTTTCGGGCATGTTTCAGCTGCCAGTCCTCTGGTGGCATGGTCCTATACAGAATGTCTCACCTCTCACACTTCTTAACCTGTGTTTCCACAGTGGCTCTGCCTGGTGCATCCCCCTCCAAACCAATTACACTTTACCAGTAAAAGGCAACACCTACAGTACGGCCAAAGATGTCCCAGTTTTCCTTTTTGCAATGCCAATCCTGTGTTTGCTCACCAGCATCACCTTTTTTCTCCTTTTCCCATCTTGGTCACTTTTCCCAGCAGAGTTTGACTGGCTGAAGTTACTGAATTGCAGGGATAAGTCACCTGCTGTTACCATGGGTGGCTGCTCCTCGCCGATGGGCAGGCATACAAACATCTCAGAGAAGAAGCAGATTGATTTCTTCTGCAACATGATTGTCACAAATATTGTTGATCTTACATTATGTGTGATTGTTTGTATATAGAGAAACAATCCTTACTTCCTCCTGGGGTGTTTGGGGAATTTGGCAGGGTCTGAAAGCGAGTCAGTGGTGCATAGGGTAATGCTCCTCGGGGAGAGTGTGCTTAGTGCTATTGCAGGAGATCACATTAGTGGTCTTGACACAATCAAACAAAAAGTCCCAGCTGAACAATGAGTTTTTAGGATGAAAAGTGAAACGTTAGGAAGGTGTGTACATAGCCGTGAATTTGCTTCATTTTGCTCATTGATGTGGTGGTAACAGAACTATTTTTAGGTATAATCCTTCAAACAGAACATGACTTCTCCTTTCTGATTAGTACAAAGCTGGCTGCTAGTCAAAGGATAATTATTTCCCAACACATCACCTAACACACACCAGCAAACAAAACATTCATTATTTGAACTATCCAGCACTAACTGTTGTTTAGCAGTTAACATTTTCTCGACAGCTTTTAATAGGACTAATTGCTCCAGCTTCATTAGCAGAGGTCATTTGCTGTTGGTAACAATACTTCTTCTGGAGATAGTCTCTCGTATGAGATTAGATTATCAGGTCAAATTCTGCTCCCAGTGGCAATGATGCCTGACCACATTTGGCCTCACGAAAGTCTGCTCTTTTCAATTCATAGCTGCCCAATTTCCAGCCCTGCAGCTGATATATTACATAAAGGAAGTAAGTGCACTCCACCAGACGGGAAATTACAATAAATTAGGAAAGTGTGCAGCACAAGGAAGGTTTGCAAAATAGCCACTTAAAAGTTATTAATAAAACCTCAACCTCAGATAGGGTTTAGGAAAAAAAAAAAAAGCTGATAAAGAAGTTGTCCTTATAGTTGAGGACACATGGATATCCAAGAGCATTTTTATGCAGCATCTGCATAAGAACCAGTGCATGCAGCAACTCAAACACCCAGTTGATGCTGTCAAATGCACAGTTCAGATCATAAGCCACCTTTTTTGCACATAGTTTCATGCTGTTTGGAGCTACAGCCAGAGGATGCTGAGGGCTGCAGTCTCAGAGTGCAGCGGATTTGCAGGAAGGCTTCTGTGCAGCTCTCACTGGTGAGGGTCCTTCTGCAGAGCCTGCTGCATGTCTGAAACAGCCTCAACTTCCCTGAGCACATGGAAAACTGAATCCAGTCCTTCAACCCGATCTATTCCCATTCAAACACGTGGAGAGAAGCAGCCTTCTTTTCAGCAGTGCTGAGCAAACACTGCACAGAGTGTGGCCGGCGCCTTGGAGAATCAGGCGTCTTCCATGTGGAAGTCTCCAGGCATCCTCGCCAAATAATTTTGGTCCTGGCAGCTGCAGGACATTTTCTCTGAGCGGATTTCTGGTTTACCTGTGTCTCCCTTCCCTGCAGGCCTGCGGCTCTTCGCTGTTGCTTTCCTGCCCACGTACGTGTGCAGCCGCATGCCTACCACCTTTACTTTCTAACTTGCAGCTCCAACTGCTAATTCATGTCTGGTTTTCGTCAGAAAAAAATATTCATCGTGAGTGTTTGACTCATTGCCTCCGGAGTATTTCAGCTGCCCCACAACGCTTCTCAGAGTATCCTTCTGCTCTGCAGAGAACAGCCTGTTCTGAGTGTGATCCACAGCAGACTGCTCGCCAGCAGCCTCCCCTTCCCCGCACACGTGTGTGCCATATGTCCTGCTCTGCCCTCACTGGTACTGTGCCACCGCCTTTTCCACGCCATGCAAGATGGACTGGCATCCCCTGTGCAGGCTGCCAGTGGGATTACTTCAGCTGTCTACTGAAGAGACTCAATGTGTCAGCCTCCAGACTCTTCCAGCAGGTCCTCAACTGGCAAAAATTCAACAGCAGACAAATCCTGACTGCTTTTCTGACACAGCTGGCCCTTCTGAGGCCAGTGGGCTAAACTCATCCTACCTCAGTGCCATTACACTTGTCCAGGAGATGCATCACCCAGCACAGTTCTTCAGCAGGGCAAGCAGAGCAAGTTCTGGCCATAAATTTCCCACCTAAGCTGGATCCTGTTGAGGCAAAATTGTCACCTCTTTTAAAAGTCTAAGGACAGGAGTGTTTGGATAGTTAAAATTGAGTATGTGAAGTGATTTATGAGATGAAGAGCCAAGCCCATTAGGATGTCCTGCTCCATGCAGTAGGCACTGTGCTTCCCCAGGATCCAGCACCTTGCTGAGGATGAGGGCTTGACAGCCACTTCAGCTCCCAGCCAGGTGCTGGGATCCTGTCCTGCTCTACCCAGCAGGACCTGGCCCTGCCCTGGCTCTGTGATCCCAATGTTCACAAGGAGAGCAGGGCAGCACTGTCTCCCCATCCCATCCCATCCCAGACATGCACAGCCAACAGTCTTGCTGCAGTTGCTGGCATCAGACATCACCATCCAGTGCACCCTTTTGGTCCTGTTGTGTTTGCTGTAATCAAAGATAAAACCAGACTGGCTTTTTTTTTAAAATCATTTGATGGCAGAGTGGCAGAGCCCACTTCACTTAGCTCCTGATCTGATGTCACCCCAGCATTTTAAGGAGCCCATTTCACTGTTATCAAAGAAGACACCATTAACTGCAGCTCACATTAAACTCCAGTAACATCAATGGAAAAGTATTATTTACTTCCCTGTTCCCTTTATTTTCTCTTTGCATAAAAAGAGTAACTTTTTTTTTTCTCCCAGAAAATACAACATAAGAAATTGCAAAGGACAAATTCCTTAACTTTGAAAACAAAGAAAAATGAACAACTGGTTTCCAAAACAAACCGTGAGCCACCACCCTGAAGAACTCGCTTTGGGAAGTGCTCTTCCTAGGAGCTGATATTTAATTAAACTATACTACTGAGTTTAATAAAGCTAAAAATGACTTCACTTTTATTCTGCACTTTTTGTTGCTCTGTCTGCCATGTATTCATTTCAGTAATGAAAAACTTTATGAAACCACAAGGATAGAGTGCACCTTCATAAAGCCATAAAAGAAGACAATCTTTCAGACCAGGGACACAAAGCTGCAGCACTTCTGTTCACTGTAACACCTCACTTAGATCAACTAAAAATGTAACACTCAGTTACCACAACCTGCTTGGGCAGGATCAGGCCCGCTGTCAGCATAAGGTGGACTTACTTGTGGGGTGGCATGTAATGCTTACAGAGATTTATTTCTACTCAAGACCATTTTAAGCTTTCAAATTAAATGTCCTCTGTAATCTTAAATATTCTGGTCTCCTGACTCCCAGTAATGCACTCCTATAATAACCAAAACAACAACAACAAAAAAAAAAAACAAAAAAAGAAAAAAAAAAGAAAAAAAAAAGAAAAGAAGATGTTCCAGAGAGGAATAGTTCAAGAAAATGAGTATTCATTATCAGAGTGGAAACACCTTGTCTTTAGCTATTAATTTAGCCATTAATTTTTTCCCATTAATAAGGGAAGTCAGTGGACCTCAGTGCAACAGGAACACAACCATACTGGGTTTCAAACAGGTTTCTTACAACACTGTGTCAGGAAAAGCCATTAGATCAAGTTGTATTGGTAATCTGAGCCATCTTTGGAGAAAAACAAATGCTGTTCTTCCCATTATAGGTAGGTATTGTTTCAAAACCTATAGAGACACGCTTGTGCTGCAATGGTATTTATTGCACATAGACCAATTACTTACACAGTAGTAAATTGCACCAAAGTATAAATATGTTATAAAACACACACAGAGAGGAAAATGGAAATGACACACAAGTGCTAAAATAACAGCAGATTCACGTGGGCATTTGGAAATAAAAATAAAAATAATAAAGTCTCTTAAGATATTTTAATTTATAATACGGATATATTTACAGTACCTTCAAAAATAGTATTTAAAAAGTCACTCTCTCAATAAAACTATAACAGATCAGACAAAACCAGAAATCAGGTTCAGGGTCGGTGTTACTCAAACCTCCGTTTCCTTTTCAATCTGCATGTGTGTATGTGTGTGCAAGTAATATCTTCAAATAACTTTACAACTCTTTAACACTGTGCAAAAAACGACTTCGTCGCCATTTAAAAAAGAATGTGCAGTAAATTTTTGTTGCCAGGATTCTCCCCCCTCCCCCCGTTCATCTGTAATTACAATGAACAAGCTGCAGAAGGTTCCTCGTCCCCCCCTCCCCGGCCCTTGTCATAAAACCCTATTAGTGGTATGTAAATATGCTGTTTAATATAAACATGGTCCGTTCATTCCCCTGTACAATATGCACAGTTTGAGGTAGAAGTTTCTCAGCCCGACTGCTATTGTCTGGCCGAAGGAGATAAGCACAGTAACTCACTGCTTGCTGATGCAGAGGGAATAAGCACGAGAGTGTGGGTTGGGTTGTTTCACCCCCTTTCAAAATATACCAGTGCTCCTCATTACTCATTATTTTCTCTCTCGCTACTCTGCAGACGAGGAGAGCACGGCTACTCCGAGCTTAAAACTCATCTTGCCAGCAGGTCTCCGTCTTGCCGGCCGCGCTCCGTGCCCGGAGCACCTGCAGCACCGACCCCGCGCCTCCCAAAATCCCAGTGCCCTGGGAGAGGGGATGAGCTCCGGGGCCAGGCGGGGGTGGCCGGACCCCAGCTGCAGCCGAACTCGGCCGCCAAGGGCCAGCACCACCCGCGGGTTCAGCCACCAGCACGGTCCTGGGACAGTCACCCGAGCGCAGGCGCTGCCGCCACAGTCCCCGCCGACAGCGCGTCTCCTAAAGACAAGGTGGCTGTCTCTGGGATGGGCTGTTCATTTCCTTTGTTCTCCGGTCAGTGGGTTTCCTGTTTTCTGTAGTTTCGGATGAGGTATGTTGTACACCAGTTCACCTGCTTTTATTCCTAAGTAAACACCCGCACTGCCCCTGCCAAGGCAGGGATCCTTTCGCTTGGCAATAGCATTACCACCAGGCAGCTGCCGGGGGTTTCTCTGCTCCTGCGTGTCTCCCTGCCTGCCTTCCCCCCTGTCCCGGCTCCGACGCGGCTCCCCACGCCCCCCCTATACCTTGGACTCCGAGTCGGAGGCTTTGCTATGTCTCTCCTCCAGGCTGGACTCGCTGCCGCCCCGTGTGCCCCCGTTGCAGTCGGACCAGGTCCCGGCCAGGCTGCGCTCGGGGGAGCCCACGGTGCTGATGAAGCCCCCGGGCAGCCGGGCCAGCTCCCCGCCGCCGCCGTGCAGCCACCGGTCGGCTTTCCGGCGGCAGCACAGCAGCCTCTTGAAGGCCTTACGAAAGTCGGGGCTGCGGCAGTAGATGATGGGGTTGAACGCGGAGTTGGCGTAGCCCAGCCAGTTGAAGAAAACGAAGAGCCAGTCCGGCACCAGGTCCCTGTTGAAGACGTTGACGATGTTCACCAGGAAGAAGGGGAGCCAGCAGAGGGTGAACACCCCCATGATGATGCCCAAAGTCTTGAGGGCTTTCTGCTCCTTCATGGCCATGATGCGGGAGGTCTTTCGCTTGCTGGCTCGGCCGTTGCCGAGGATGGGCTGGTGGTGAGGGTGAGCGGGCAGGGGCGTCTGCGGCTGCTCCTGGCTGCCGTAGAACCGGCCCTCGCACCTATCGATCTTCCTCATCTGCTCCTTGGCCTCTCTGTAAACCCGGAGGTACACAAAGATCATGATGAGAAGTGGGATGTAGAAAGAAATGATGGACGAGGCGATGGCGTAAGCCCTGTTAGTGACGAAGTCGCAGCAGCCCGGATCCTGGTAGCACTCCAGCGCCTGGGGGTCGTCATCCCGCCACCAATGCATCATGATGGGCAAGAAGGAGACCAGGGCAGAGATGGCCCAGACGGTGCAGATGATGCCCTTGGCCCGACCCTTGGTCATGAGGCTCTGGTAGCGGAAAGGCGAGGTGATGGCCAGGTAGCGGTCGATGGCGATGACGCACAAGGTCTCGATGCTGGCCGTCACACAGAGCACGTCCAGGGAGGTCCAGCACTCGCAGAGGAAGGATCCCCAGAGCCAGGTCCCCCGCACCACCAGCGTGGCCCCAAAGGGCACCACCAGCAGCCCCATCACCAGGTCGGCGCAGGCCAGCGAGGTGATAAACAGGTTGGTGAGGGTCTGCAGCCGCTGCGTCCTCCCGATGGCCGCGATCACCAGCACGTTCCCGGCCACGATGAGCAGCNCCCCGCCCGGACCCCCCCGGAACCCCATCTTTGCTCTGGCTACGCTCTGCCTGCCCCGCGGCTGCCGGGCGCAGAGCCCCCTGCCCGTACGGCAGCGTGGATGTCCCGGGCAAGGGGTGTCTGTGCCTGGCAGCGGCAGGGCAGGCAGGGGGACTGGCAGGATGGGCTCCTGCCAGTTGCTGG
>VZTH01016301.1:105713-181384 GCA_013397815.1 Aleadryas rufinucha
CCAGGTCGGCGCAGGCCAGCGAGGTGATAAACAGGTTGGTGAGGGTCTGCAGCCGCTGCGTCCTCCCGATGGCCGCGATCACCAGCACGTTCCCGGCCACGATGAGCAGCACCACCAGGGCCATCAGCAGGCTCATGCCCACAGCCCACTGCTGCGACAGCAGCTCGGCGGCGGGCAGCTGCCTGCTCCCGGGCGGCACGGCCGTCACCCCGGCCACGGAGCGGTTCTGGGGGCCGCAGTCCGGAGGCAGCCACCCATCGCCCATGGCTGTGCGGGGCGCTCCGGCCGCCGCTCCGNCTGGAGCAGAAGTTACTTCTCTTTACCCCTGGAAAAGGCGAAATGCCAGCACTGTCACCATCATTCTTCTTTGGAAAGTAATTTACGTCCCCTCCCACTGGATGTCCCCATCACAGACAAGCCCCGCTCTCGCAATCCCCCTGTCCCCAGAGCCTCCTCTCCCAGCCTGGGCAGCCCCAGAGCCCCCATGTAAAACCTTCTGGCTTAAAGGATGATGCTGCTAGCTCCGTGCAGGTACTGCATCTGTGGCTTGTCCCCTGCACGTCCCCATTTCAAATCCTCTTTTCCCCATCTCCTCCAGCCCTGCCAGACCAAGCCATTGAAGGGTTGGGATGTGGGACCCCCAGCTCCCTTTTCTGGATTTTCTCTGCTGTATTGAACTGGTCTCTCTGGACTTTTAAAAATGCAGGCAGTACCTTTTACGCAGTCTCGTCAAACCCACTAAATCTAGGGACTGCTCTAAATATTAGTGTTGTTATGAGCAGCAAAGTACGTGACACATAAGGAGGCTGCAATGCCCAGATAACTGACTGAGCAAATCCCTGCCCATGTCCCATCCTCTTCTGTGAAACCTGCTGCTAGGAACTTGTTTGATTTCCATTTACCTGCTTGGCCCTCTGTTCTGCTCTGAAGCTGTAAGACTGCATTTTACTGCATTTTACACCTCTTTTAAACTTCTTAAAATAATGTGGAGCAACCACTGAGTAAATGAGAACAATGTCCTCTCTCTCCTGCCTTTTAAATCATCGGCATGCCTTTACAGCAGCACCAAATGTTCCCCACAGCACTCTGGGAGCAACTGGAAGGCACAGTTATTTTCTTCCCCCTATATATTTATTCTGCTAAGACTGGTCTGCTGTTCCAGCTGGCCCATAAAAATCTCTTTTAGGCTTAGCCTTGATTTACAAGGTCACAACCTGGGAAAAAATTATTTATTTATTTACACAGTGTTTATTTAACCCTGACTAAAGGCCACACACCAGCATGGACCTGCTGCTTGGCAAACCATTCCCTCACGTTCCCATGGACTTTGCTTTGCTGCTCGTCATCTGCTGAACCAAAGCATGACCCTCTTTACTGAGAAGGGAAGGAGGCATGACATCTTCAGGAAGAGAGGTAGACCTTATGCCAAATGAAAAGCAGAAGGATTGTTTCTAGGACTATTTGCCCAGGTCTGGTATCTATAATCCTGATCTAAAAAAAATTGTAATATGAAAACAGGTTAGTGAAGCTGCGGGATAAAAACAATTTTTTCTTTTCTACATTTAGCTGGAATACTTAAAGTAAGTACGAGCCCCATGGTGCATCATTGCACCAAAGCCTTCACAGCAGAGATGCTTGGATGAATTTTGTGAATTTGTACAGTCCATTTTAGCTCAAAATCAGCCAGAAAAAATTCTGATAAAATCTTAAATATTTTTCCCAAGATGACACTGAAGCAGTGTTGGGGATACCCTGCAGCTGTTTTACTTGCTATTCCTGGAGCACCATCCATCTGTCATCTGTCCAGACCCATTATTGCTGTAATATCTTTATACAGTTAATAAATACCGTAAACTAATAAAATGCCAGCTCTTTGCCGATCAAGCTGTCCTATCGGATCTCCAGCAGGAGGTCTCTTCCCACCGCAAGAGAAGATAAGCTTAAAGGTTGGAGGAGTAAAGGAAATTATTAGCAAGTATGAAATAAAGCAAAAGACACAAAATTGTGTGTTGCTTCTTTGTGTCTTTGTTGGTTCCACACATGTCAATCTGGAATGTCAGATCAGAGCTGGAGCCAGAATGTCTTTGGGAAACAATGCATCTCCAAAGGAAAAAATAAGCAAGTTTACGAATTCTGTACAGAACATCCCTCTGGCCCTTGCAGCGCAGAGCAGCCAAATAGTCACTGTAGGCTTAACCCCTTTCAGAGCATTACCTTTTGCAAAACTCCTTTAACTCAAAATGTCCTTGGGTTTTTTTTTTTGCATTTCAGACAGCTCTTTAACATGATTTTAATACTGCCCTTTGTTTGCATGCTATTTAAGGATGTTATGTAAGGTCAAGAGAAGAGCTTACAGCACTGAAATGGTTTGTTTCTACCTGCTCTCCAGATCACAGTTTTTAATGAGCAACTAATTTATTTTTTCCTCTGGAAATATTTAAAAAAAATTAAAAAGAAAGCCCAAACTCTCAGTAGTTATTAGGAGAGATCAGTCTTATATTATATACCATAGTCTTATATCAGTATCTTATATCAGTATCTCAGTCTTATATCTCATCTCTTATATCACTATCATATCAGTCTTATTACATATCATAGAGGATAACAGGTAGATCCAATGAGAATCAAAATGTATTGCATTTGAGGAATCCTGTTGGCATGAGCTGTGAAACCTCAGCATTTCAGGAACTGAAGTGGGCTACGTGGGTGTGTTTTTAAACCCAGTCCTTTGAGATGCTTTTCACAGCTTCCAGATTGTCTTTGTGCCTCTCCTTCCATGCAAAACAGATTGCAAGATGAGGGTCCTCTTGAATAGGTTCTGTCCCTACAAGTAGAGTGCTGCCCTGGGGAATGTCAGCAGCACCAGCAGTGGGGCAGGAGGCTGGGAGTGGTGCTGGACACTGGGACTAACCCCTTCTTTCATTGTAGCTGTAGCTAGGGCAGTGGCTCTGCTGTTGCCAGCTCTAACTCTCTACTGTAGGCTATCCCTGAACCTCCAGGGCTGCTCTGAGCTCTGCGTGCCTTGTGATGCCTCTTGTGACACAGAAGGATCTTGTCTTCCTTGCCCAGTCTTGGTCCAGTCATGCCTTCATGAATGAAATTCAGGGACCACCATTATTAACATAATGCCTTCCAAAAATACGAGCTATTTGTTCTCTTAAGGCATAAATCAAAGCCCACTGAAAAGCCTGGAAATCCTCCCATTGATTTCAGTAAGCCTCATGCTGTCATTCCTTCTCTGGAGAAAAAGGACTACGTAAAAGCAAATTAAAAATGCATTTGCTGTCCATTTTTCTTCCTGCTGTCTTCCTAAATCTCTTTGCAAACTTAGCATGCATCTGATAAATCCTTTTGTGTTTGCTACCCGGACAGTTGACTAAAACCTGCAGGAAAGCAGGTGAGAAACAACTCTGTGAGTCCTCATGTGAAGTGGCCAGGCTTCACCCTCTCCGTGCTGGCCCAGGAAGAAATCGTCACTTGGCTCTGTTCACACTGGACATTTGTTATTAGAGAAATAGAGACATGATGGAACATTGCCACAAGATCCATGTCTCTTGTTTTTAAAATAAACATCTTGGCTTTGACTTGACGTTTATTTTCCATAAATGCCTCGGCTTCAATTTGGCATTTCAGCAACAGCGGGAGGCTGTTATCCTGTGACAACACGCAATTCCATTGACATTATCTCCTGAGCACATGTGACAGTGCTCCAAATACCGTATGGAGTTGATTTTAGTTAAACAATATCACGAAAATATAAAGCAAAGGTATCAAAGAAAAGGAGTGGCCCTACTTTCCAGCCCTGTGCTCTGTGTGTAACACCATAATTCCATGGGGAATGCTGTGTACAAGTGTGAGCTACCTTAGGAAGCATACCCTGAGTTTGACTTTGGGGGTCCAAAGCAGTGAATGCTTTTTAATTCCTGTTCACCTGAGGGCTGTGGCTGATGTGTTGGTTAGCATGTACAGGACTGAGCATGTCAACATTTTGAAAAGCTCCAAACCAATCGGAACACACATAAATGAATCCTGACGCTCTGGAACACCCTGTCACAGCAACCCAGCCCTTGTTTAGAGTATTTCTGTGATCAGGAGACTGTCTTACAAGCATGCTGATTCATTAATTCCCTTCAGGTGATAAAAGAGATGCGATGACTATATGTCATCGTGTCTCTCTCACACACTGAGCAAAACAATGCTGAAGAACAGCCAAGTCAAGTCTCCTGTCTCCTGAAATCTGTGTTTCATTGTTGCTAAAAAGTCAAAATTCAGAAAAAGGCTGGGTTTGACCAACACCATTCAATTCTCCCAGAATGGACTTTATTTGCAATGTGGCCTAATATTAATCTGGAGCAATAATAATGTGCTCATTAATTCAGATTACAACTAAGCCTTTAATTGCTCAAGTTGCCAGGTCTCTCTGTCTGCATCCCCCTATACTTTCTTGACATCCAGGCTCCTCGGCAGAGACACTGGCACTGTGAGAAAAAGCTGCCTCTTTTTTAAGCATCAGCATTTGCTGTGAGAGGGGTGGCAAAACATTTTACAGCAGGCCAGAAAACCCTGCAGTGGCCAGAGCCTTTGTTTATACAGAGGGATTGTGGTCAGAGATGAGAGCAGAGGAGTGACGACTGAGTCCTCTGAGGTTTTACATTAGTCTATTCATGCTTCAATGCATACTGGCTGCAAGAAGCTGCCTTATTTCTCCATCCTGAAGCTTACCCATCCGTAGGATGACAGCAGCATGCTTTGGGAAACTCCATCTCAGATTTTAACCAGAAAAAACCTGGTGCTTTGAAAGCACGTCTTGAGGTGTGGGCTTGATGAAAAAGCACAGCAGCAGCGTTTCGGTGTCCAGCAACATGCTGGGTGGTGAAATGTGGAATTCAGAGACCATTTCTTTCCCCTTCACATCACAGATAACTACAGCATAAAACAAGTGCCTGGAATGTTCAAAAAGACTCATTCAGTATTTTCAGATGTGTGGGAAATATGCATCTGTGTTCTGAATGGCAAAAGACTGACTTGAGGAGCGTGGCTGGGGATCAGCTCCAGCTGGCTGTGATAGTGGGTGATGGTTGTGACTGATTTAGAGGTCTGGTCAGCCCAGTGCCATTGGCTGAGTGTCTCCAGATGTAGTACTGAGGCCTTGGGTTCTGTAGGGAAACAGGTTAGGTCTCCCACTGGGAGAAAATATATTCTGGATTTTTTTTTAAGCCAGAAAAGTCGGTTGTGGTTCATGCTAACTTAGGGCAGTGCCATGGGAAAGATCTTTGAAGAGCTGAGATTTTGTCACAACATGTGAAAAAGTTAAATAGTTGTTCCATTTTATGTGGCATTAAGAGGGCCTTTATAAGCTTTTGAAGGATTCTGAATTGCAAGTTTTCATTTTGAAACTTATCTTTTTGGCAGTTTATAATATTCAGTGTCAGGCTTTTTCAGTGACTGCTTTTATTTGGTGCAAATAAATATAGGATTAACTGAAAGAGGAAGAGATAGTAGGATGCATCAGTGTCAGCTGGGGTCTTGCAGAGCCATGCAAGGCTGCTATCAAGTAGCATAAGAAAACACAAATGTTAACAATAATCTTAGAAAAATATGTTACAATAATTTTGGTCTAATTCTGTGTTGTTCTTTTGTTCCTAACCTGTTGTTTTGTACCTCTCTGATAAATGTCTTCGATATCTGCTTCTGGATACTGCTGAAAAAGTTTTAACTTCCTTGACATCAATCTCAGATGTAGTCAATGCCTGTCACTGAGTGAGAACTGTTGGGGTTCAATCATCACAGAACAGATGGTTGACTTGCACCTACCTCAGATGTGGGTGAGTTCACCTGCTACCAGTTAATGCACTGCCCTGACTGACTTGCAGACCAGCTGAGCCTCTGGCAAGTGGGGAAGGAAAAGTGCTGGAATTTGTGGTACGTCCTTCTAAACACATTCCCAGGGTTTAAAACAATGCTCACAGTGACACATCTGCCTCTAATAACCTCTTCTTACTGGTTACAAGTCACCTCTGCTGACCATTTCTTGGTGGAACTGATACTGCTCCTTTGGATTAAGCTTTTTGTCACCTCTGCATCTTTTGCTTTTCAGTGGCTGTGGACCAGGGCATGCACCTTTTATATTTATTCAGTCTATCATAAAATCATCGTAAGATAGTGATAACTTGCCTCACTTTTCACCCATTTGCTTATCAATTTGTAATTACAAATTAAATTATGATAGTCCAGCTCTGCAAGTAACATTTCTGATGACAAATGCCCTTTTAGGTACCACCTAGTGGGAAATACTTCTTCAGTCTTCATTTGGCAACAGACACCTGGTATGGTAAGGTGAAGTGCTCAGCATTCCCGCTTCCTGGAGGTAAAGTGGATAAACATGTGTTCTGTACTTCTGGAAATCTGGTCAGAATTTAAAGCTATATATCTACATCTTTCAGTAAAATAACTATGGTTTTAGAATGTAGATTTAACGAGGAAAAAAAAAAAAGCTGAAGCGACTCTGAGTCTGATTTTGGTCTCAGTGTCTTTCTTTTCATCATGACTTGCCCCAGAGCATTTTTTGACTAAATGACTCTCCTGCATTTAAACCCCTGTGTTGTGTGGGCATTGGAGTCTGACAATACTCTGGGTAACAGACCACAATCCGGGTGTCAGTCCAGTGCTGGCAGCTCCAGCCAGTCCCTTCACTGTTCCTGACATGCTGTGCTGGTCGTGCCAGGTCACTAAAGACTTTAACATGGACAGTGAAGCCACAACACCAGCAACACTGGCAGAGTGCAGGCTCTGATCCAGCCTGGTGGTGCTGGGTCAGATTTGCAGGGTTTTGGGGAAGACTGGAGAGGACTCAGCCCCTTGCAGGATGAGGCCGTCAGTGAACTTCCCCCACACCCAACAAAGCTTTCCTGTCAGATTCCTCTCTACTTTTATTCTGTGTCTGATGAAGCAATGTTATTATTGAGTCCTATCTCAATTTTTATTGTAAGAGCCTAATTTTGAAGTCAGTTTTACCAGATCTCCCTTTCCCCGCTCCTCTTCAATCAGCAAGACATTTAGTAATATACAAATACCTCACTATGGCTTCAAGTTAAATTCATTTATGACCAAGTAACACAAAGGACACTTGCAAGAAATTCTTGGTATGCATGCTTTTTATATACAATATTTTTGGACAAAAAAGGAGATAAACCTTTTTTTTTTTTAGGTTTTCTCTATTAGCTGTTATACTTAATGCATGTAACTCTCTCATATCTGAGTAGCAAAATCTTGTATCTGCCAACAAATTTGTAATGCATTAGTAACAAAGCCATAATTGTATCTAATAAATACTCTCTTTGCTCTCACTGGGCTTTTGTGAGTCTGAATAGCTGTGAACCACTTTGCAGTCCTCATCTGAAAGGCCTCCTATAGACAGAATATTATGACTATTTTAAATAGAAAAACTGTTGTTGAGGCACCCCTGTGTTCAAGTTGTTCTTGACAGTAACCACAGGCTGCTCACTGCAGCCTTGCAATCTGAAACTGCTAAGCTTGTAGTTAGCTTAGCTATTGTCACTCAGCAAACACCTTGTTCCTCATGATTTATTTATCCTTCCATTCTGCAGACTGTCCAGGAATGAGTTTGGGACTTTTTACACATTAATTATTCATAATGATTTGGGGAGATTGTTCGTGCAAACACATTTCAGGCCACAGGCTCTCTATGAGCTCTTCGCCTTCCTGATGCCTTTGCGTATTTGCTGTTCCTCATGTATTGTCCAGAGACCTCACGGATCACTGCAAACCATATCATGTGGCATTGCTTTTGTTCCCCAAAGGATGGGTTTCCAACCCAGGAGAGGCACTTCTGGAAGGAACACAGGAGGGCTTCTGAAGTGAGCATTAGGGCATCTCACTGTTTCCCAAGTCTAGGCAGATGTCATTCAACTGCTTCTGAAATCACATATTTTTGGAGACTGGGTTGGGCAGCTGGCATTGCTGTCAACGTTTTACTTCAGTTGCTACTGGCAGTAGTGCTACAGCGGGGTTGGTAGTTTGAGTGAGGTGGGAGAATGACTGAATCTGGCCTGTGGTACAGGAGTGCCCTCCTACAGACTGAATCACGTTCATTAGGTCAGCATTAGGAAGGGAATCAATGGGACAGACAGGATAAATGACTTTGCCCAGAAGGAACATCACAAGGTCGGACTGTAACTGGCAACTTCAGCATCTCCACTGGTGTTCGGCCTGTGGGATTGGTGCCTCTGATTGCAATGAACTTATCTTTTCCTCTTTATGCCCATTTCCTGCTCTTATTACTCTTGGCACCAGTTACCATACCGTGAACAGACATTCTTGTGGGAGCAGGACTAAGGGGGCAGGGCTCTTGTTTCTCCCTCAGTGAAAAGGTCTGATAATCCTGACATGCTCTTAGGCCTCTGGGGAGTGGTGGCTGTGCTTACACAATCACCACGAGCAGGAGTTACATACAAGACATAAAGTAATCCCTCTACTCTATTGAAAATAGAGTAGCAAATAAACACCTGGTATTAGCCAACTGGCAATGACTGTGTCCAGGTTTAGGTGCCAACTTTTAGAAATATGTGAGCCTAGTGGCGTGATCCCAAAAGCAAGCAGTGAGAACAACCAGAGGCCTTGACACTGTAGCTGGAGTGGAAAGACTGAAAGAATTGGGTTTGTTTACTCCAGACACATCACTAAGGGGACACAATGACAGTGTAAAATGTTCCTGCAAAGAAGAGAGGAATAAACTGTTCTCTGCTGGATACAGAAGAAGAAGGAATGGACATACATTGCAGCAAGCGCCATTTAGGCTGCAGTGGAGACAGCCGGACTCGAGTCTGGGATGGCTGGGAAGTAACTTTATGCAATTAAGTGAGGTCTCAGGTTAGAAGCATCATTGAATTTTAGAGTTTAAGCTTCTCTTACATGTGTTAAAGAGAAATGTTAGTTCTGGCTGTGCTTCAATTCTCTTTGAAGAAGCTTTTTTCTCTACATTGTCTAATGAGGGAACCCAGCTTCTCACATTAGCCAATTCATTTAAGTGCCTAAAGTTAAATGGGATGAATCTGGGCCTCAGTGACTGGCCTTTAGCCTGTGGCTCATCCTCAGACCCTGTGGGTCCTGTGTCATGGTCTCCAGTTTCTGCTTTCATCATTGCCTTTCAACTTCTTTGATGCAGCAAATCTTTGCTTCACAGAAGCTTGAATAACCTCAATGTTATACATATTTTCTGCTCTTCAGGAAAGTTAAGCATTTGTTTATTGTGCCAAACTGTTTAATTATTTGCTCTTTGAATATATAAACATGATTCTAAAGGCTTTATCAGCTAAACCATTTTCCTTCTAAAATAATTGATAATGAGTAACATTTTGCCTACCGGGTCATATTCCAGTGTAAGTCCTAAAAAGCAGATAAGGGAAAAGAGGTTTTAGTCTCAGTTTTCAAAGATTCTTTAGAAATAAATAAAACCAAGCAGTGTAAAAAAACTAGAAAAAATGCGCTAGCAACCCCATAATAACCTGGCTGTCATACCAGGTCAGAAGATGTAGCACTAACAAAAGTTTATCTGTAACCCCATTTACTGTGAACTAAGGCAGTATTGAGGCATCATCTTGGTTATATAACACCAAACACTGTTTTGTGGCAAAGATGCCATCCCCAGAAAAATCATACTGGCCTAAAACTCTTGAGGTTTTACATCTAGAAAAATCTGAGATTTTTTTTAAATGCTCTGTATTCTGATTGGTTTTTTGCTTGTTTCCTGGTTGATTTCTTTTTTCTTTGAGCTTTTGGGGTGTGCTAGCTTTGCTTTTCATGTTGTAAGCCTGCAAGAAAATAAAAGGTGAGTGTCTTCAATGAACTTTCTGGAGCTGAAACTGAAAAAAAGATGGAATTGACATTTAAAACTGGAATCAAAATACTTGCACTGGAAAAGCTTCTGCAGCATGACAGGAGGTCTGTAACATGGCATATCCTATATCCATGCTTCCATAGTCCATTCATGGCAGGAATGAACTCTGATGGAATGACTGCAAAGCATGATGATGATGATGATGATTCCAATCTCTCTTCTCAAGTCTCTCCTCCTCTTGTCTAATTTCAACCAGGGCTGACAGAGGACAAAAGACGTCCAGTAGAATAAGCTCCTGTCAATGTTAATGAAAATAGTATTTGGGCAGAGTGAAGAAAGCCTACCAGTGCCTCACTCACAGAAAAGCAGCTGCAGAGCTTCTTTCACAGCAGATATCCAAGAACACACACAGCAGAAATATATTTGAAATTAAGCTCC
This sequence comes from Aleadryas rufinucha, assembly GCA_013397815.1. Classification (NCBI taxonomy): domain Eukaryota; kingdom Metazoa; phylum Chordata; class Aves; order Passeriformes; genus Aleadryas; species Aleadryas rufinucha. The sequence continues at coordinate 116,008 of VZTH01016301.1, forward strand.
CCACAGCTTTAATTTTCAGAGGACTAATTGCTTAAACGATATGTGGTTGGAATTATGGCACTTAGAGGCTCAGTTGCTCTATTGCCACCTACTCCTCATCCCCCCAGCCCCAAGTACTTCTTGAAACCCTTTGCTTCCTATCAACAAGTTACAACTAAAGAAAAGTTAAAACACCTCCTGGGAATTACATTTCTCTGCCCTGTGTTTGTTCTCTACAGCCAGTCTTTACTTCATACCCATCGCAGTTATTGTTACAAATCAGGACTGACTTTTTTATTTTGATTGCCAGCTCAACCAGGTCTACTTGATCCCTTAGAATCAAACACTGTTTTTCTTCCAGCTCTATAAGCAGTGAAGCTCCTGGGCTCAGCTAGACAGTAGCTACTGCTCTTACACTGCTGTAAAGGCATGAGCTGTATCAGAGCACAGCTTGCTGCTGCAGCTGCCTTGGCTGCAGAGGGGTGTTTGTGTCAGTAAACTAATCACACATGACTTGGACCAGAGGCAGGCAGGAGCAGATAAGGGGCTGTTTTTGCAGAGTCCGTTCTTTGTCCATGGCCGTGTTTTGGTGAATGAAATCATCGCAGTGCAGACAGCAGTGTGACTGAGCAGGAAGGGAGCCTGGTTGCCCCTTAGTTACAATCCCCACTTGGTTATGTGCTCCCAGCCTTGGACATTTAACCCTTGTGTGGCTTCTTCTCTGAGCAGTAAAATTTTGTGTAAGAACAGTAGCGTGTTGTCTGGAGGTGGTGAACTTTAATACCTTTAAAAAACCCCATATATACTAAACAGACAGATACTTAAGAAAGGGAAGCAGAAACTTCCCCAGCATTTACCTCATATGTGTGACAGAGTAGGAAGAAATAGTGCTTTTTGTGTGCAAGATTTGTCTCTCCAGTATGAGTGGGAAGCCAATAAGTGGGATATTTTTAGTCCCAGTGCCATGAGTTGCTTATGGCACAGTGTAGCTCCAACATAAAAGATATATGCTGTCTCTCTTCCCTATATGCAACCCAAATAAATCAGTAGTTTCTTAGCTGAGCAGTTCCCACATTTGTTGTTTTGGTGAGTGAAATGGAAATGGTCTGCCTGTGGGTGCTGCCCACCACACAGGGACTTCATGCCCAGCAGGAGCCATTCCCAAGAATCCCAGGTGGTGAACTACAGTGTGCCCTGCTGGGCCTGAAAGTGTGTGTACCTTCAAGGGAGGACCTGGTTTTGAAATTTTAATTGACTGCATGTGTTCTTAATTTCACAGGAAGATGATTGCAGGAAGGAAATGGGCTCAGGTGAGCTGTGAAGGGAAAGAAAATTAGCGCTGTGAGACAGATAACAAACCTGGTGTGCTGCTGGAGAGGATTGCTGTGACCATGGATGGGGAAGAACTTCTGTGCAAGGGAGTGTGTTTAGCAACATAATGGGAGATGTCCTGAAGAACGGCTTTGGACAAAACACTTGAACATAGCTACAGCAGCTGAAGAAGGAGGAATATCAAGAAAAGCTGTGGAGCAGTCTTAGAGAAGCAGCAGAGATCCTGAACAGATCACAAAGCAGAACACAAATGTGATCAGTTGTGCTCAAGTAGAAAGGTATGGACTATTCCTGCCTTTGGAATTCAACATAGCAAGGACTGTCTCCTTTGAGAGAGAGAGAGAGAGAGAGAGAGAGAGAGGGATGACACTGAGACTAGAAGAGACTGGAGATTTTATTTTGTGTGAACAGAAATCAGCCCATGGATGGGCTGATCCCCACAGTACACTAAGTATGTCAGGCTGGACTCCATTATTCCTTAGTGTTTGATATGTCTTCCCTGGAAGCTCAAAAATATGGCTCTTCATCAATTAGACAACGCTGGATGGAGTTTTAAAACCTTGCTCAAGAGCCACATCCAGAAACTCAGGCAGCTGGCTGGATCTGAGCCACCGGGTTTTGACTTGAAAACAAAGAAAACTCTCCTATGAACTGAGAGATCTATTACTATCAGTTTGTCTTTTGTCTGAAATGAACCATTATCTGCTTCCTTAGGATCAAAGGTAAATAATTCATGAACACAAGAGAAAAAGAAAAAAGACTCCTTTAGCAAGAGAACTGCACATTTCGAGGCAGCCTGTTGTCAGGTCATGGCTTGGCGTTCCTATGTCACTGATCTGAACAGTGTCAGGGAAAAAAGGTTTAAACGGGGAAAAAGGTTTAAAAAAATGAATGAGCTCAGAATTTTTTCACAGACACAGCCTTCTTGCAGTGATGAACACACAGGGTCTTCAGGCTGTGACTGTTGGATTTGTACACTGCCCCTTCAACTCACCCAGCCTGAGTGGATGGAGAGTACTGTGCCATGGCTCACACTTAGCACGTGCAATTATTAGCACTTTTAATGTGTTCTCTTCTACATCTCTCAGTTTCTCACCTCTTTCACAGTCTCAAGGCATTAGACTGTACTACACACTTGATCCACAGGTTCTTCTTGCACCTTCCTTGGTTGCATGGGTTGAGTGTGGTGTTGCAACCGTGCAGAAGAGTCAGTTTGTGTCAGGAACAGCTTCCCCTGTGCTACTGTCCCTCAATACAGGTAGGAAAGTTTGGATCATCTCGTCAATAACAAATTATTTGTCTCTGTGTTTTAAACTCTGTGCTGCCTTGCTCCTCAACACAGTGAACTCTCTCAAGTGTTTATTGCTCTCCTGGTTACCTTTCCCTCACTGCATCAGCCATGCAAAGAACCCCCCATTTTTTATCACACTCATTGTCATGACAACATGTTTGTGTGCTGCTGCTTGTCATTTTATAGCTCTAAAGCTGAGGAAACAACACTGCTGTACTTCAACCCTATGAGCCCCAGTACTTTATGCTACTGTTCTGCCCTGAGCTCTGTCCTGAGCTCATTTAAACTTCTATTTACTTCCCCTTCTCTAGGGAAAACAGGAGGAAGGGGCCAAACTGTTAAAGCATGGGTGATGTCAGGATGGGCCAAAGGGGGAACGAAGGGAAAACAAGAAGTGAGATTAAAATTGGAGACAAACCTTCTCTGCCGTAGCACTAATCTATGGGATAATTCCCCCCGTCCTCTTCCCACTTTGGATTCATAAACATGACAATATGTTTAGAAAATCCATTGTCTGCCAGCCTTCCCTTTGCTGCAAGGTGTTACAACTTCATGGAAGAAAGGAATCCTACTTTCTGAGTAACTTTTTTCTTTCTTATCCTCAGATTCTCCATCTGTAACTGAGGAATAAATTTTAGCCTACTTTAATATGCTGTTTGAGACAGGGATTATGCTTCCAGGGGCAGGGGTTGTGTTCTTATAATGGGATCCTGGCTAGCACTATATTCTGGCTGATGTTCTTCTAAGCACTAAAGACCCCATCTAAATTATAGAAAAATGCCAGTGATTATGCTGATAAATAGGACAATCCCAGAGGGTTTTAAATAGCACTTCACAGCTTTGACAAGCCTGCCTCAAAATTTCCTTGCAAATGAGAAAGTTAACACCTGGCTGGGAAATTTATTAAAACTGCAAATGTTAATTTGCTTCTAGCTTGACTTGGATCACTCATCATCTGCAAGAAAATTGCACAGAGAGATTTGACCCAAAACACTGAATTATTTTAAAAATACTTCCATTTCAAGAGCATCCAAATTGGCGAAAATGTTACTGGAAATAATTATGTTATTTAGAGTATATTGATCAGAGCTTACCTTGATGCTACAGAACTCTCCAAAGTGGTCTGATGGATGTCTCCAAGGACTTTATTTGCAATCACTGCATGGAAAGTTCCTGTTACACAGTTATACTTTTTATTCTTTCCTGAGAGAACTAGTGCTTCTCCTGGCACTTGAAGTGCCATAGCAAAAAGCACTTGAGACTACCTTCTGTGGCAAAATGAAGTTGTGCTTGACACATAATGATGTGTAATTGGAATTGGAGTCATCCCTGGGAAAAGAATATGCAGCCTTAACCTTCCTCCCAAACCACTCTTGACCACAGTACTGTTTTCTGCATTACTAAACAGAACACAAAGATTTCTGTTACTTTATGGCCACTGAAAAGGGACTGAAAAGCTTTTCAGACCCTGACAAGTGAAAAGGGAAACATAATAAGATCTGGGTACTAAGAGAGATGGAGTGTCCTTCCTTTGGCCCGATCCAGTGAGGATATAAATCAGTCATCGCTCTGAGTTTCTTTAACTGATTTGGTACCTCCACCCACAGCTGCTGGGTTTGGGAGGATTCTGGGGTGCAGTACCTGTAGCTGTCCTCAGCTCAGCTCTCCTAACTCCCAGTCACTGTGGCTCACCAGGGGGACAGAAAGGAGTAAGGCAGATGGATTTTATCTTATGGTGAGCTTCTTGCCTTCCTTATTTTCTGTAATTTTGTATAAATGCAACAGAGTTTGGCCCAGTACAACTATCTGTGTTGAATTTCCCTAGCCCACCACAAGTCCTGCCCCTTCTGGTGCACAACCTAATTTGTTCCCACACCCCAGGGACACAGACATCATCCCAGCAGGTCTGTTCGGATCTCTCCAGCTCTGTCCCTCTGCTGAGTGAGGCCATTTGGGTTCCAGGACTCACAGATCCTCCCTTTCAGCAGCTGATGTTACTTCAGCATGAGAAGAAAACAAAGTAGGTTAAGCTTGATTTTAATTAAACATTTCCTGCTTTCACAATGAAAGTGGAAAACACATGTGGGTGTCTCCTCACACAGCGTGAAGGACAAAACAATGCTCTATAGGAATGGCGTAGATGTTAAACACTTTGGCACATCTTGTCCAGCTCACTTTCCTTTGAACTCAGACTGGGGGGATGTACTTAAAATACTTCCCTCCTGTGTGTGTCATAGAGTCCTGCAGATGATGAGGAGGAATGAAGATTCATGCATTCTCTTTCAGACAGAAAGGATTATTCACACAAAGACAATCTGTTTTCTCTAGTTCCTAGCCCTGTAAGGAACGATAGGATGTGGAATATCATCTGGATTCAGTCTCGGAAAGAGGTGTGATGCTTTGATTTCAGGATGCCTGCAGGGAATCGATTGTTTCCTGTAACACTGTGTGTACAAGTTGTAAAACTTCTGTCTGGACAAAACCATTCGTGACTGCAAGACTCCTCTTTTGCCCTGCTGCCCTCTTGCCACTTGCCAGTATCTGGGACTGCATCCAAAGGTGCCTTTCTGGAATAAGGAACTGATTTACAGAGAGACACTCAGGGGCAGTCAAACAGCAGTCACAGCCTGATTGACTAGATGGGCTCCTGGTGTGGTTGTATGACACTTTATAGGCTTGCAAATCTCATGGAAGTGGTAAGGAGCTCTTAAATGGAAGTCTGTATTTCCTAGAAGACGTGGAGTTAGTGGTTGCATCTACTGCACTTTTGGCTTAAGTCCTGTGACTGAACCCAAACTTGTCGCTCATGTGAACTGGCAGTGCTCTGGCACTGGGCTGGAGTGAGCCAACCCCTGGAGCAGAGGGATTTACTGGTGGCACTGAAGGTCACTCAGGGATGTTTTCCTTGGAGTGCTGCCTTCCTCTTTCTGTTGAGCAGCCCTCTGGGCAATGGATTAAAATGAAGACACTCTGAGGAAGTACATGGAAAACACCCTGTTCTCCTGTCCAACCCGTGATCCTGCACAGCTTGTGTGGACGCAATTGGCTCTAACTCATTTTGGCTCTGAGAACTCAGGCCCACATTCCAGCATGGCAACCATGGAAAATAGGACAGGAGGCCTCCTCTGGCCCACACCCCTCCTCCAGGACAGAAGCAGCTTTGCCTTTGCCATTCTCACCCATTCCCCACTTGTTTTGCAAAATCTCTTGTCATGCAGATTCTGTGGCAACCTCAAGCAATCTACTGCACTGCTTCCCTACAGCTTCAGCCAAAAGGTTTTCTCTACTCTCTGGATCTCCCATGTTGCAGCTGATGCTTCAGCTCAGGTGCTCCCAGCCCCATCTGGAGCAGGGTCACTCCACCTGCCTTAGAACCCGATGTTTCCAGCCTGGTCAGCCCCACCTGCTGCTCACCTTTTTATACAGGGACTACATGAAACACAGCCTATAATTCAGTTTTCCCCCTTTTTTGCAGTTATGTTTAATTAATTCTGCTCTGCTGTAGTCCCTCCAGAATCCTTTTTTTGTACACTTGTGGGGTTTTTTTCCTATTTGCCAAGATATTTTGGCATTTTAACTGTGTTTGATTTGCAGCCCCTCTCAGTTTAGTGGCCTCTCCAACTTTAGTCTCTCTTGGTGGAATTGCGAGGTTTGACATCATCTGTATAGCAAAGCTCTGAAACTGGAAGTGAATCTGACATCCAGATTGAACAGCTCTCCCAGAAGCCAAGGGGTTTTGGCTGAACTTTGTCTTTTAATAGCCTGCATTAGCATCAAGGGCTACAATAGTGGCCTGACACAAAGCTATTGTTAGAGATGTTTGCACTTTCCTAATAGAATATAAATGTTCTCAGAAAACAAAGCTCCAGTGAAGCTTCATTAGAGCAGGCTAGTGAATCTCAGGGGATGGAGTCTCCAAAGACTTTCAGGTATGAGCCCTTTTTCTTGTCTGCTTGTAGTTTTATTCGAGTGGTCCTATTATGATCTTGGCACAGATAAAAACCCCGTTTGTGTGTGATCAGGAAGCAACACTTACTACCTCATTTTTGGACTCTGCTGCAGGGGACAAAAGCATATTTCTTTCTTCTGCATATAGATGGATATTCTTGAATAAGGTAGATTATATCCAAATAGTAAGAAAATAACTTCCAAGAAGTATTTCTATCCTTTCTGGTACTAATCTTGATTGTACTCTTTCTTTAATTTATAAAGGCTATTTACTATTACTCTGACAAGGTTTGGTGAGATGTGCAGCCCTGCACTATCAGGCAAGAAGAGTTATTGTGACAGCACAGACTCTAACACCATCCCTGCAGCCCATCAATCATGTTTCCCAAAACACCCAATGAAAGAAAGCAGTTATTCTATCCAATTCCTCACTGTTTTTACTCAAAATAAGCAGAAAATAGATGAGACTTCGTGAGGCCATGCAGACAGAGTCAGTGCAGTCCTGATTGCAAACTCCTTGCCATGGAGACAGATGTATTGCAGTGGCAGATGATGGTGGCATGATGATGACATTCGTTCCTGTTAACAACGCGTTGCCCTTTCGCTCTTGTTTCCTGGGCTCCTCTTTCCCTCTCAATAAGGCAGGTCCAAGGGCAAGGACAAAGATCTGAATTCTCCTCTCAGGTTACCCTAATGCCCCGTGGGACTCCTTACCAAATGACTTAAGAACCTGACTTGGAAAGAAATTTGTCAGTGCTCTGTTGATTTCTGAGTCAGGATAAACTGCTCCAGCAGAAGCTTTCTCAGGACTCTCAAGAGGAAATGAACTAGAGGATTACTGGGAAAACTGTACTGATATTCACAGAAAGGGCTAATCTTGAGTGTGATTGGCTAAAGGAATTGCTGGCACTAGCGAGTAGCAGAAGTTAAGAGTCTGTCATGGAGAACAATCTGTCCTGGCTCATCTTGCATGGGTTATCTTGAGAGCTGTGGACTGGGGAGATGATGCTGACCCAGTCCCATCTGGCAGGGCTGGCCTGGCTGTGGTTTGGTGCTCTGGAGACAGAACTGAAGGGGTCAGCTCAGGAAGCCCATTTGCCCTTTCAGATCAACTTATCTGCTCTCCCTTGAGCAGTTTTCCCTTCTGCAGCAGCAAGCAGATGGAGGGAGGAGGCAGAAGACAGGTTGTGTCTGAAGACATACAGGCCCTTGTCCATGGTTCGTCAATGGTTTTAGTGAGGCTGAGGAACTGAGTCTGTCAGGGGGCCTTGGGAAGAGAGAATGAGAGCAGAGGAACTCTTGCAGTTATCATTAGTGTAGGGCCCACTGAGGTCAGTGTAGCACAAACACAGGCAGGGATAGCTATAGCTCCAAATTAAGCTGGAAAAACAAAGGCTTAGTAAATGTCCTGAGATACCCCAAGTCCCATCAGAAGTCAGAGGCAAAGCCAGGAAGAGAACTTTTCCAGTGATTGATGGTTCTGTTTATTTTTAAAAATTATTAAAATCTCTCCAACTCCCTACCCCACAAGTTTCTGGAATTTGATGTAAAGAAAACATTTCATTTCAGATTCAAGCATTGTAGGATGTTCTAAAACCTATTTTCTTGAACAAAAGGGAATGAAATTTCTAAATGAAGATCTGTTTCCAGCTGGAAACCAAATGTTCTGGCTGGAGTTGCCAGGAAGAAAAATTTCAGCTTTCACCATTTATTGTGGTTTGTTATTCATGGACAGTTGAATACAGCTGAGACAAATTCACAAAACGTTTACGTTTGCTGGCAGGTCTCCTGATACTCTGATGAGCCCCATCATGAGGAGCTCCTACAGCTGTGGCCTGCCAGGACAACTTGCTTAATCTACTGTTTTCCAGTCTGCACCTGCCTTTCCAATGTTGTCACCTATGGCCTGTATCACTTGACAAAGCAGCAGCAGTAGACAGGAGCCCCTGTGTAGTGCTTTTTAGACCTGGGAGCTCCGGAAATCCAAAGGGTTGTCTGTTCTGGGTGTGTAATCAGCAGGGGTTGTCCCAGTGTGAGCCTGGGCTGTGATGTATAACCCATGGCAGCACCTACCCCAGATGTGCTACATGAGGGGTGCTACAGCCTAAAAGTGTGCAGCACTGGCGTGTCTCAGTCAGAGGCTGCTGTTGGAATCAAAGCTGATTTCTGACCAGGTGAAACCTGTGACTCAAGAAATCCCCAGTCTGCTTGAGTGTGTCATTCCAGGGGCGTCTGCAAGTTGGACTGCCCACAGGCTGATTTAGCTATGCCACTAATTATTCAGTATCTAGTGAATATCTCCTAGGCATTCAAGAAGCCTTCAGCTTCCTAATACAGGGAGAGGAGAGATTAAACACTCATATCTTTATTAGCAATTTCATTATTACCTGATTTTTAAAAGAGAGCATGAATCTCTTCATCACAAAAAATATCCCCATAGTGCTCACAGAAACTTATTATTCTGGATATTTGAGTAGAAGGAATGTTCAGCAGCTCTTTGCAGGTGCATGAGGCTTGACAGAATTTAAAGCGACGTAAAACTGCCTCCTCCTTTAGACAAATCTTAAAGCTATTTATAGCTACTTATCTATTATGTTGTAGCCTTTCATAGCTCTTTATAGCATCATGTAGGGCACCACTGGGAGTTACCATGGTGCTTGCAGAGTATGAGGACGTGGGCTCTGGTTCTGTTTCCATTTTGCGGCATGCTTGTGCACACACATGAACACACACTTCTAGTGCCAGTTGCTTGCCAGTACAAAAGAACAAGCTTCCTGGTGTGCCTAGAACATCACCCCTTCACATCAGCAGGGCATTTGGTCTCTGTGATTTATGCCATGCTGCTGCAGGCAAGTGTTGGTGAGATATCTCCTGCAGACGGGAACAAGAAACCCTGCATGACACACAGCAGCTGCGAGAGGATATAACAAGAGTGCATTAAAGTTTGTATCAAGCTTTCAGCAGCTTCAAGGGTGTTCTGTACATGCTCCTGGGCATTTTTGTGTCATAAAGGACATCAGAAAATTGAATGAAACAGAGCCCTTAGTCTCTGCAGAGAGAACAGAAAATCTTGAAAAAGGGGAAAATGGGTTAAGTTGTATGTCCAAAGTTCAAGCTGCTCCCTGTCCAAGAAGAGGGGAAGCACAAACATACTTTTAAACATGGACATGTGGTTTGTTAACATACTCTTTTTTCTTTTTCTCTTCCCTTTTTTTTTTTTTTTCTTTCTCTAGTGCAGAAGGAGCTCAAAACAGAGAAATTGAACCTGCTGTGGTGTCCACTGTTGTTTTCTTTCTCTGACCATTTTGGGCAATGACACAGATAAACAGAATTCACTGGAGTCTGGGTTTAAGCTCCTGGCTCTTGTTCCCAGGACTGTTGCCAACTTAATGAACTTTGCCCCGAGTTCTGTTTGGAGTTTTCACCCATGGTTTGACAAAACGTGAAAGGTATTAATGATCTGATGGTCAGTGCTTTTCATCTAAGATGCCAATGTTATAACATGAAGCTTCATAAACAAAGGGCCAGATTCTCCTCCATATTCCAGATGCTTTGCACACAAGTCAGCTTTCCTTGCACAGGATCTGCATGAAGATTGTTGCCATGTTCCTCTGATTCTGTTCCTTCTTGTGTCAGGCTGGTTCACCTGGGCTGCTTTTGAACTGTCAGAGCTGCTCCATCTTACATTGCCCTTCAAAGGCAATAAAAGGCCAGAAACAATTCAGTCTATGAGCAAGCAAAGGCCATGCAGTTCCCATAGCCTCCCACAGAATAGAAATTCTCATTTTACTCCTACACAGCTGGGAGATCATCCTTTCCCTGAAGCGACCCACACAAGGCTGGAGAGCTGTAGCAGTGAGAAACCATGGCTTTGAACAGGAAAATCTAATCCTTATTTGCTGGGCTAATTAAAAAATATCCTGATATTTCTATTAAAACTCTTAGGGTCTGGTTAAGAAATTAGGCTCATTGTTTCTGCACTTTATGGAACAGATTGTACATTTGGTTAACCCAATGAGGAAACAATCTTGAGTTTTCATCTCTGAAATGTAGTTTATTTGGGCACTCATGTACTTGATTTCATGGTGAATACCATGGTCATTTGCCACTTGCTAGAAAAACCTCTGTTAACATATTACCAAGAGGGCAAAATCCAGATATGTTTCTCTTGTAAGGGGTAAATGTTCTTATTTTCATTGCCCAGTCAAGTAAAGAGCTGACATTGTCCTAAACACTGGTCACAGCTACTTGGAAAAATGTTTTTATTCACAGACATTCTTTGGATAATATATCTATAATTCTTAATAATGAAATACTCTCAAAACTTCTTCTGAGAAGTGTGTAACACAAGCAAATCCTGCTGTTTGCAGTTGTAGGACACATGGAGCTAAAGCTTCCTAAATATCTGGAAATTACCACTATAAAGCCTTTTCCTGACTTTTGAGTGCAACGAAATGGGACCTGCAAGTACTGGTGCTCTGCTCAGGTCATTCAAATCAAAGAGCCTTTCAGGAATGGCTCTTCCTAGGCAACAGTGGCATTACAGTGATCCAGACTCATATTTTTTTTCCTTTCCTTTAGGGTAAAGATGATTCAAAGATATCCTGGTGTGTGAGAATAGTTCAGAGACGTAATGGGCCTTCCATGAAAGATTGTGTGTGGATGTGAGGAAATTGAGGCTCCTAAAATCAGCAAAAGTTGGTGTGACACGAAGCTCATGCTCCTGGCAAGGCTTCCAGCAGCTGCAGTGAGCTCTGGGACAGGGACATCCTCACAGAACCCACTGGGAATGATGCTCTCTGCTGCTGTGGGACACAGCTAGAAAGGGAACTGCTGGGACCGCTCCATGACAGATCATTGATTTCCTGATGTATTTCCCAGTTTACCTGAACCTCTGGACTCACTTGTGAGGAGAAAAAGGGGAAAAAAATTACAGTTGGCACTTTCCATTTTGTTTCACCAGCATTTAAAAAAAAAAAAATCCATATAATCTCAGAATAGCAGAAATGGTATCAGAGAGTTTACAGACAGAAGGAGCTATCTGTTTTAGGCACCATTACATTTAAGTGGATTCTTTTCCCTAAAGCAATTCATTCTCCACATTTTCTTCAATTTAGCTCACAAAGTGGAGGTGTTTCCCCTGTGCAGCACATGGAGCAGAGGATGCTGAGAGCTCATTAGCCCTAAGTGCTGTGTAGCTCCACGTCCATCAGTGTGCCAGATGCTTTCAGCAGAACACAACTGCACTGTCAGTCAGGCAAAGGAGAGCTCATCAGAAACTAGCAAATATTTAGGAAGATGGAAAGATAAAATGTTAAACTGGGGACTGGAATAGCACATAAATGCTGACAGATATGAAGAGGCACAACAGAGAATTGTAGAGAAAGGTTTGGAAGGTCCTTCCAATTACAAGTCTCCACAGAGCCCAGAACAAAAGGGCCACGAGCTCCAGCTGGAGACTGTCATTGCTAAGATAACTCTTCCACCAAATACAATATAGGACTTCAAGATTCCTTGTCAATAAGTTATCTCACCTCCACTCACACTGTCTTTACATAAACAGCACTTTATGCAATCAGAAAAGTGTGTTGTTTATTAATGATTATGTGGGTGGTGACATTTTTACCAGCCCCAAACCTCCAAGTCACAAATTCCCCTTCCACAAGAGGTTTTTGCTGCTGGTATCTTGAAGCTGTTCTTCACATAATATTAAGCTTTTAATTTCTTTCATAAACAAATATTTCCCAAGTTTATGTAACATCAGCAATCTCAGGTCTTTACAAAAGAGCTTGAAAGAGTTATAAAAGCAGGATTTGGAAGAGAGATAAGTTAGATAACCTTCAATTCTTCAAACATAGAAATCCTAAGAATGCACATACACAAATGTATTTTCCATTCTTACAGCACTTCCCACCTAATGCTTTTCTGCCTTAAGTCAGCTTACAATGAGGAGGAGGAGAATGAACTGAAATCAGCTGTCACTCTTAGCAAAGTGTGGCTGGGAACCTCTGGTATTAAGGGTCACAGAGTCATTAAAAAACAAGCAGTCACAGCCCTTCCCCGAAAGACCACTTCTGTGACTTTTTAGATTGCAGAGAAATGTAAAAACATCATCTATGAAGACAAAATACAGAGTTTCTAAAAATATATTTTGATTTTACGTCACATTTTCTGATGCGCAGAAAGTGTGAGGGGAAAGGCAGCACATTTTGTCTGCATGGTGTCTGTATACTTACTGTGCAATTAGAGTTTTTTTTGGTGATAGAATACAAGTCTACTTGGAAACATTTTTGCAATTTCTGTTGAATTTGTGAATTGTGCAGTAGAAACTGAGTTACAACAACCTGTAGATCTTTGAAAAACAGCAAGTGTGTTTTTCTGATCCAGTTCTATTTATAAAAATACCCAGCAGCTGGTGAAAAATGAAGTCTGTGTATCTCACACTGCCCCAGAAGTTGCGAACAGCAGCTGAATGCAATCCTGACAGGCCACAGAGATGCTGTGAGCCAGAAGCAGCATCTGTTCACTTCTACCCTGTGAAATAGATGAGTATGAAGGCAGGGAGTGGGAAATCTCTTCTGGTCCTTTCTTTGCCATTTGTTCCAAGGAAGTGACAGAGGAAAACAAATTTCCTTAAACTAAAGAGGGCATGTTGAAGGTAGGAGTGTGACAGGACTGATTCTCTTCTTTCTGACTGGGGATTTTGAGTCTTTGAAGTGGTGCTGCAGGAAGCTAAATTGTTTCCACCCTTGCAACACTGAAACAGAATTAGAACACAATTCAGAAGCCTTAATTGGGATCCCAAGTGGCTGTTGCCCACACAGCTTCTTCGAATTGGCAAAATCCTCAGAAGAGCACAGGAACACAAAGCAGTGCAGGAAAGCCCATAAGGTATCAGGAAGATGCCTTTGGTCTTTGCCTCACCTCCTCCCACTGCAAAAAAAAAAGAGTTAATTTGCAGTTTTACTTTTCATTAGCTAGTCACTGATTGCTACACCTAATCTGTAATTGATGGCATGGATGTTGCATTCTGCAAAGTTAAAATATCACTTATTTCACTGATAATTGACTTTGCAAAGCTTTACAATGCCACTGCCTGCCATTTTATAAACATACAGGTATCCTGAGTGCTCCTTCAAAGGGAAATCAGAAAGTCTGTGTGGAGTAACAATAATATCACAGTCATGGTGTTTAAACTGCAAGATGTGAGAAGTTAGAACCAAAACCCATTGCCCTTCTCTAATTTAAAAAAAAATGGTAATATGAGTTTATAAAAATCTCACATGACTCACTGAAGTGCAGGGCAAAATTTATATCCTGCAGACAGGATGTAAGAGAGTTTATAACATTGCAGTGAACTATTTTCATCTCAGTGATTCTTCTTGCAACCTGGGCCTCTTTCTACATTCAAACAGGAGCCTGGGAGCCTGGCATGCTGTCACTCCAGAGCTTCCTGGTGCTGCCAGGTCTCCAGGGCATCAGGAGGTAAGGTTAGAAGGCCAATATGATAAATACAAGAAAACTCTTAATAAACAAGAAACCTGTGGCTGACACTGTGGCCTTGTTGCATTGTGCTGTCCTCGTGCCAAATCCCCGGACCACTGTTTGCCTCTCACCCGCTCACCACCCCTTGGATAAGCTTTTTATTAACTCACCTCAGCTCTGCATCTGACATCTGACAACTTCTGTGCCAGCTGCAAAGGTTCCAAAGGCATTATATCCACAGCTGAGATCCAGAGCTGGCTAATGCACACAGCACTTGCTGTTCTGTGGGGAAACATTGCAGGGAGGGGTTAGGGGGCCACTCCTTTATGGTTCAAAGCTGCATCAGGGTGAGCTTAGACTGGACATTACATAGCTTTTCTTTAGAGAGATGGTGATCAAACACTGGAACAGGATTCCCAGAGAGGTGGTTGATGCCCCAAGCCTGTCAGTGTTTAAGAGGCATTTGGACAATGCCCTTAACAACACCCTTTAACTGGGTCAGCCCTGAAGAGGTCAGACAATTGGGTTGGATAATCGTTGTAGGTCCCTTCCAACTGAAACACTTCTCTTCTCTTCTCTTCTCTTCTCTTCTCTTCTCTTCTCTTCTCTTCTCTTCTCTTCTCTTCTCTTCTCTTCTCTTCTCTTCTCTTCTCTTCTCTTCTCTTCTCTTCTCTTCTCTTCTCTTCTCTTCTCTTCTCTTCTCTTCTCTTCTCTTCTCTTCTCTTCTCTTCTCTTCTCTTCTCTTCTCTTCTCTTCTCTTCTCTTCTCTTCTCTTCTCTTCTCTTCTCTTCTCTTCTCTTCTCTTCTCTTCTCTTCTCTTCTCTTCTCTTCTCTTCTCTTCTCTTCTCTTCTCTTCTCTTCTCTTCTCTTCTCTTCTCTTCTCTTCTCTTCTCTTCTCTTCTCTTCTCTTCTCTTCTCTTCTCTTCTCTTCTCTTCTCTTCTCTTCTCTTCTCTTCTCTTCTCTTCTCTTCTCTTCTCTTCTCTTCTCTTCTCTTCTCTTCTCTTCTCTTCTCTTCTCTTCTCTTCTCTTCTCTTCTCTTCTCTTCTCTTCTCTTCTCTTCTCTTCTCTTCTCTTCTCTTCTCTTCTCTTCTCTTCTCTTCTCTTCTCTTCTCTTCTCTTCTCTTCTCTTCTCTTCTCTTCTCTTCTCTTCTCTTCTCTTCTCTTCTCTTCTCTTCTCTTCTCTTCTCTTCTCTTCTCTTCTCTTCTCTTCTCTTCTCTTCTCTTCTCTTCTCTTCTCTTCTCTTCTCTTCTCTTCTCTTCTCTTATGCCTATATGCCAAATAAAACTAAAAGAGGCTGTGAATGCATGGTTAAATATATATGGAAAATGTGCTTGCTCTCATCCACTTATGCTGAATAGAGAAATTTGTTCTCACCCCTGGCTACCTGACATCTGAAGTATTCATTTTCCATTTTCCATTTGCAACGTGGAGACTCCCTTCTTTTTCCTTTAAATGTAGTTGGTTTCATGGTGTCTTTAAGTTACCATTACTCACAACTAAATCCATATGAAGTTGCACAGTGAAACCCTTTAATTCAACATCAACTTCTCACAGCTTGGCCTTCAAAAGATTTGTTACTGACTGAGTCGTGCTCACATGTGGGATGACTTCTGCTCACTGAAGACTTGAAGGAACTTCAAGACAGATTTTCACACATGCTTCTGATGCATTTAATAGTTGAGGATCCATCACCACGAGCTGTAATTCCAGCCAAGGGTAGGACACTGGTTCTGTGTAAGGATAAGCACCACCACCTCAGGCTGTACCAGTCCTGTACAACCCCGAGATGCCAGAGGAAATATCAGCTTTCATGCTGAGTCAGTGTCACCTCAGGCTGTGCCTCTCCATGAGGCTTCACCAGGAACCAGAAGTAACTTCCTTGCAACTTCTGTGTTACTAAAAGGAGCAAGTCAGACCGACTGGGTGTTAAGCTTTGTGATTTAAGGCTCCAGTTTACAAATGCATTTGTGTTGTTTTATACACACAAATCCCTAGGAAAGAAGAGCCAAATCCTCCTCTCCCCCAGTGTAAACCTTGGGCCATCCAAGGTGCCAGAATTCCGTTTTCTTTGGATTTGTACTAGACAAGGCAGTATTTGTTCAGTGTTTCTCCTGTCTGAGAGTTATTTCTTTCTCCTGTTTGCTCCATCCATCTCTGGTAAGAGTTTAACACAACAAACTAAATAACAAAAGAAAAACAGCTGCTACCCCAAACTACTCTAAACCCACCAAGTTTCCTAATTCCTTCACCATTTCACTTGCAGTTCCCCATATGGTAATATTAATAAGGGCAAACTCCTAGGGGCTTAAAAGGTGATCAGTTTTAACCAATTAAAAGAAAATTAATTTGTCAAGTGGGCTGACAGGGAAGTCAATTCCAGCAGCTCTGTAATCCTACCGGGGCAAGGTCCCAACTCTGTGGCAGCACTAATAAAGTTGTATCTGCTGAGTTTATTACATTTCTGGTATGTCAGACTTAACTAAAGAAGGAAAACAGAATAGAAATTTATGTTGGCATCTGCCTGCTAAAAAGATCAGCAGTAGAGCTTAGGCATTAAGGAGTAGGAAAGAATAGAAAATAACCCCAAATTGATATTGCCTGGATTGCTCATTATAATTCACAAAGCTCCCTCTGGTCTCCTTAAACCTCTCCATAAAAACCCCTACACTGACACATAAAAAGCAATACACCTTATGGCTACTGATGAAATTCTTCTAGAACTGCATTTTAATCCAGAACAGGAACAAACAAAAGACTGAAGCTTTCTTTGGTATTTAAGCAGGCTTTTAAGTCATAATGGGGTTCTCTGCAGATGAACTCCCCAAAGACGCAGCTGAACTTGCTTCTTTAAGGTTCTCTGAACACTTCTTTTGGGACTGGGTGTCATTAGAGAGTCCTCATGTTATAATTGTGTGAACACATCCTCTAGTTATTCTCTGACACCTCACAGACAATGATTCTCTTTCTCCTTCAAGGAGAATTAAAGGTGTGGAGGAATGAAGTTCCTCCTCTGGATGACCCAAAGAATCCATGTAGGTGTGGGAATGGACCCCACAATTCAGCACTCAGAGCATTGTTCTGGAGGTTATTGTTTTTTGCAGCAATGAAATCCAAAAGCAGCCCAGCCCAACTCAGCTACCCGAGCTACCTTTGATGGGAAAGAGAGGATCTTTATTTTTGAGACCTCTGCCATGCCAATAACCTGGGTTATTGCCTAGACCTTTTCAACATATGTGCCATGATCTATGATACAGTTTTCAGCCACAGGAGTTTTCCCACCTGAATGAAATATTACCTTGAAGCTGTACAAAACCTCACTTCCTGCAAATGACAGAAATTGCTTCATTGATACGAGATTGGTTCAACAAGGGTTCTAATATTTCAGCTCTCTGAAAAGTACATCTTGTCTTTAAGAGAGAATTTATAGCAAATTTGTGATTTAGTCCTCCCACAGCATCATATATAACCAGCTGCACATGGGAAAATTCTCCAAAGGGTGACAAATCTTTTCTTGTGGTAACTGGGAAATCTTTAGCTTCTTAGCGTTAGAAGCATGGAGAAAAGTTCACACAGAGATTAGCTTACTGCTGAAAATTCAACACCTCCTTGCTATTTGATGCAATTTTTTGCCTGTCACTGGGATGTTTTGGATGTGAAAAAAAAGAAATAAAATCACTCCAGAAGCACTACAAAAAGGGCATGCAGAAAGAATTTCAGTTTATGTAGCAGGATGTTTCCTGGATGAAGGCAGCATGTGCAATGCTGCAGATGATCTATGAGAAGTACCAGAGCCTAAAGAGATCTGGAGATAGAAGGCAGGAAGCTTTGGAGGAACAGAAAGGCAGGTATCAAAGCAACCAGCCTGGGAACAGAGAGTCCCATGCTGAACAACTCCTTTGTCTGCTTGGCTGGCGCTGCGGATGCAATCACGCCGGAGTTATACCGACACTGGCAGCGAACACAGAAAGGCTTGGCATTCCTTCTCCTTTACTGGGAAGGGATATCGTGTGGAAATATGGTAAAAAAATAATACTGTAGGCAGAAAAGAACAAGCCAAATCCTGAAATATTAAAACCACTTTCCTACTGAAATTCAAAAGTGTACCATAATTGGAAAAAGAAGAAAACAACCTTCAACTGATCCAATGAATGATTGGAAGGAGAACAGAACTGCAGAGATACTATAAATTTTCCTTCTATGTTTTTTAAATATAATTTAAAAAATCATCCATATCCTTAAAATTTGTTACTAAACCAGAACATAAATATATCTGACACCACAATCTTGCTACTTTTAATCATACTAGAATAAACACAGGCCTTTGATTCTTGGTGGAACGAGGACTTCAAATAATCACAGAATGGTTGGGATTGGAAGGGGCCTCTGGAGGTCACCTTGTCCAACCCCCCTGCTCAAATGGAGTCCCCTAGTGCAGGTTGTCCAGGAACATGTCCAGTGTCTGCTTCAAGTGCCATGTGAGTTTCTGTGATGGGAATAAATACTGACATAAGAGTTTTCATCCTGTTTCTCATTTGAGTCTTCTGGTCCATTTGTGTATGAATTCTGCTGAGATAACGTGATGTTCTAGATCAGCAGAAGGAACAAGAATGACAGTGCAAGTGAATGAAGTTTTAGGACATGAAAGAAAACACAAATCAGCTTTTAAAGTCATTACCTCTGAATTTTCAGCATGTGAAGCAGAGCGTGCTAGCCCTCAGATAATTTGTTAATTTCTTATAAAAGCACACGGAACATTTAATACTGCGTCAGCCAGTCCAACATGCTCCATTTACAGCATCAAAGGGACGTGAACTTGAACCCCAGCTGAAACAGAGACCATTCTAGATAGTGGCCCAAGATTAAGCAATGTTTTGAAATCAAGTTCAACGTAAGTCCTTCTGTTCTCTGTGGAGCAAGTTATCACTAGTTCTGCAAACAGAAAAAAATATCTTATGTTTCCCAGAGTAAAAAGGGTCTCACAGACTGAGAATCCAGCCAAAATCAGAACAACCTCACTGTATATCATGTTTATTTCAGCTTTATATCTTGGGCTAATGAAGTAATCACTTTTGCATTGGGCACAAGCACAATATTTATACAGTTTCAGGCAACTAAGTATTTATGATGTTACTGTAGATACATACATCTTTCAGAGGCAGGAACATACAGCACACTGAATATTTTTCCCCACTTGAAACAAGATGAAAACTGAAGAGGCTGAATAGCCATTGTATTTTAAATACCATGAAAAGGATTGGTGCTTTTCACATCTATATTTAGCAACGATAAATATTGCACAGAGATTCATAAACCCAAAGAGGGTACTGAAACCCTCTTGTGCTCTTGTAAGAAATGCAGCAATGCCTGTTCTCTTAGTAAGGAAAAAATGCAGCAACTGTTTAACACAAAGCAGGAGACTTAACAGTTCCCCAGGAAACGATCTTGTGGTTAACACAGGTATTAAAAGACAGGCTTAATTCATAAATCCTGTTAGAATCCCACACATATCTTCTTTTTTATTCTAAAGGTCATGATATGAGTCAAAATTTCTTAGCATTCTTACTCAGTTTGAAGATACCCATTGTCCAAAAATCACGAGCCATAGGCTCTTCCAAAGAAGAGAGACCCCTGAGCTGCCTGCTTCTGACACCTAGCCTGAACCAGATCACTCAAAATCCTGGACAATGTGTGCCAGTTGGTGTGCTGGTGCATTATCTAGCACGCTATAACTACCACAGACCTCAAAAAATGGGTGTCCAAACACCTTTGTTCCGCCTGGATGCAGATGAGGCACTTCCTTGCGTGTCTGAATTGCTTGAAGAAGAACATAGACTCACACAGGTGAATCAGCGCTGTGAGGTGTGGTCACTTGTTTTTCACCTGCGAGTATTCAAGTGAATACACAAAAATCTGGACATGCCTTCCAACGTTGCTGTCAAGGTAAAGGAGTTGTTCTGAGTGACAGCGTGGAATAAAATCTTTTACTAAATTTAACCATGCACGTTATTCAGTATTCTGGCTGCTTCACCTTTGTCCGTGTACAGAGGTATGACCAACGTGCCTGGTGACTCACACCAGGAGACAAGAATAGCACCAATGAGTTACTTGAGTGTTTATAGCAGAACTTGCCAGAAAGGTGCCTCGTTCCCAATTTTAGATAAGACTCCAGCTGCAGTTTGTAATATCATATCCAATTGCTCTGAAACCTGAAAAACCATGAGTTTATTAAGCTTGTCTCAGCTAAAAGTTGCTATTTCCCTATCTTACACTAGCTGAACATCAACACGGGTCTTATATTATTGCAAGACTGTCAGAAATCTCTCAGCAGGAGCAGCAAATGCCAGTGAACTGTAGAAGTGAACCATCCATTTCTAATAGCATACTGAAGGAGTGTGATAACTTGTTGAGCAGCTTATCAGGAAACTTTCTTGCATGATAAATCTCTTCAGTCATTCAAAAATATGGAGAGACTGAAACACGCCTGGAGAAAACAATTTATGTAATGCAGATCTTCCCAGAACCATCAGATGTTCCAGCAGGGTTTTTTCCTCTTTATTACCAGAGCTTTTCTACAACTCTCCAGAGAAGACTGTGCACACCAGACCTATGAGCAGTGTCACTGTGAAACGAGGGTATCATTTCAACTGTTTTCCACTGTTGCAGGTACTGAAACAGCAAGTTTCCTACAGAGAATATTCTGGTTAGATGCAAAGACACTTTGATTAGATTTTAATTTGAAAAATGTTTTAAATTAGCTAAGTATGGTGATAATAATCCTCTAGAAAGGCAATGGACTGAAAGTTATTAGATCTGTGAGTACAAGGCTAAGTTTATCTTTTGGCTGTTTCTTGGGGAGGTCGCACCTGGATTCCTCTTAGAAGCAGAACTACATCCACAGATGAAAAACCCAATTGAATTCCTCCAGAAATCTTCAGAAAAGTGTAAAATGTCTATCTGACATTCCTAGTGGTTTTAAAATACACAATGTGCCCTTGTCTTTTTCACTTCTTGTGGGTTATTATGAAAAATAAGTCACTTTGAATCAAAACGTATATGATAGAAAACTGCAGGAACTGCAAAAAGGCTACTCTGTGACTCAGTGTTCATAGGCGTTTTTATTGAGGGATCCCTAATTTCCTCTACAGCTACCTGGGAGGAGGTTGTAGTGAGGTGGGTGTCAGTCTCTTCTCCATGTAGCAGAGAAATGGTCTCAAGTTATGCCAGGGGAGGTTTAGATGGCATATTAGGAAAAATTTCTTCACACAAAGGGTTGTTAAGCACTGAAAAAGGATGCCCAGGGAAGTGGTGGAGTCACCATCCCTGAAAGTGGGATGTGTGGATTTGGCACTGGAGGACGTGGGCTATTGGTGGACATGGTGATGAATAACTGATGAACTTAAAAGTCTTTTCCAGCCTTAACAGTTCCATGATCCTGTGATTCCAATATCCCCATGCTCCCATGATCTGAATTGCTCTACACAAATATATCTACTGATAGAAAGACTGCTCAGGCAGAACTGCACAGGTTTGTCCACATCTGCCAGGTGTAGTTGAACTCTCCTTTTTCCTTCACGTCTTCTGGCAAGGCCCCTGTGGAGCTGCTGTTCCTCGTGACCACTGCATGTCTCTTTTGAGGCAGAAGCAAAACCTACTCATCCCTGAGTCTGCTGTGGAACCTGTGGTTTAATAACTTAGCAATTTCAAACAGAAATGGGTACGGTCCTGCTCTTCTACCTCCTGCAAAGTAAACAGCAAGTGCCAGAATGGGCTGTGACTGGGCTGAGACAATCCGGTGTAGTGGAAAAAAACAGTGTCCTCTTTGCAGCCCTCCATTTCATTCTTTGATTTCCCAATCCCATCCACACTTCTGTGTTGTCCAACATCTGATCAGTCCGTTAAACAAACTATTTCAGTTCTTGTGGATAAACAACTCAGAGAATATGTTTTTAAGTGCCGTGAAGGATAAGAGCATGGAACAACAGACTCTCCATTCCTGATATTTTTACAGTCCTTAGCTCCCTCTTGTCTTCATGTATTTCTGTCTGAATACAGCCTTTTTCAGCCACTTTAACAAAGTTAGAACTCAGCTCCCCTTGTGCTTTCCAGTACTTCACCACTCTTAAATGCCCAATCTCTTTTCTTTCACTTTTCCTGATTTAATTTTCAGTCACCCCACAAGTGTTACTGGACCAGTGAAGACCAGAGCTCCCTGTGCAGGTACCACACCCTCAGCTTTTAAGCTACCCCTTTGCCTTGGAGTTCTTACCATCCACATACACGAGGCAGATAAAGGAAAAGAAGTGGACAAATGGCTAACTCCACAGTATGGTAGGATCATATATGAATTCAAGTCTTCAGTAGATCCTACTTTTTCTCCTAAAATCTATTTTATTTTATTTTATTTTATTTTATTTTATTTTATTTTATTTTATTTTATTTTATTTTATGCATCTTGAAAGACTTTATTCAGCTCTGATGTTTTCAGCTGACTGTAGCTCACTTTGAGTGTCTTTGCAGTAAACTCAGATGAGCTGAGCAAGTGGGAAGACCTAACCTGAGATGAGAGAAAACTGTCGTCAGTGTCAGTGAATCACACAGACACAATTTGCATTTCAAACTGACCTGGTGCATTTAGCTGCTTCTTAATGAGAAATTTACTGGAATGATGCTGTGTCTGCCTACGCAGTCCCCCATGGCAAGGGGCTGATTGCATTGGGGATCAGGGTGAGCAGCTTTCTGCTGCATGTTGAGATTCTTGCTAGCTAAAAAGAAAAGAAAAAGAAAACAAGTTTGGGCTTTTCATTTTAACTGAAAAAATTGTTGCATAGAGGAAAAGGAGCAGTGTTGCTGGTCCTCAGAGCACATTTTGCCATGATACTTATTTAGTCTTATCCTGTCCCTCCAGCAACAGTGAAGCAGCAGGTGGCTTTAGATACTTCAAGAAGGAAGGCATTTGGTGGCCATAAAGTCACTCCATATGGGGAACAAGGCTCCCATTTCCCAGAGACTGTGCTGTCAGGCCAGCAGTTTGGATGCCACCCCCTTTCCTTATGGTCAAGAGTTGTTTTCATCTCTGGGACTTTGCTGGATTTACACTAATTCTTAATGGCTGGCTGCATTACAGAACATTTTTATCAAACACACACTTTTAGCAGAGATGCTGAAGGAAGAAAGGGCAGGAAAACTGAGCTGCCCTGTCACCTCCTGTTGGCATGGGCAGACAGAGCTACCAAGAGAGGAGGGAGGTTTGGGCTGACGGGTGGTCCCAGCCAGGTCTGACACCGACAGAGCTGCGCCTCCAGGGCTGGTAACTCAACACTCTACCAGTAACTGCAGCCACCCAATTTCCTCCCGCTGGCCACAACCCACCGGGGGTGTGAGACGCTGAATTTGCACATCTGAGCCTCGGTGGCACAGAGAGATGCTGAGTGAGGGCAGGCACTCGCCCTGAGTGTGCCAGTGCTTACAGAGGCTGAGGAGGGAGGGAGAAAGAAGAAATCACACTGGGTGCAGTGAGACAGTCTGCCCTTACTTCTGGTTTACAACTGGGACAGCTATAGAACAGGGGCTGTAAAACTTCAGGAGGATGGTGGCTGAGGTATCAGACAGTCAGCACCTATTTCTGGAGCAGATGGCTTTTAGGGAGACTGCAACTTGTATTGATTTAGATTTTACCTTACAGCTGAAAAAGCTGACCAGGGCTTTTTTACTAAATGTAAACACATTTTCCTTTGACAGTTTTTTAAATGAAATGTTTCCTCTTGGAAAGAGTGGAACATTTTTTTATTTTGATGTTTTCCAAATGAAACTCACCCTTTTGAAAAAGCCTACCTTGCTAAAACTGTATTTAAAACTAAATGTCTCAAAAGAGAAAATTGAATAAACTCAATTCTTCAAAAAATTAGTTTAAAGGGAAATGAAACCAAATGTTTACATCCCCAAAATATTACTACTGTATTTTGCCCATGATTAAACCATTTTCCTCTAACTTTCTTTTAGAATTGGAATACTAGGTGAAAAGAATTTGTATTTAACTACAGAGTAAATGGCACCAATAATGCTACAGAACATGAGTGGAGGTTAAGCAGAGCTGAGACAGATGGCAGCAATAAGCCTTTCCAGAGACTACTGGAAAAGCACACCCTTGCCACTCTTAGATCATTTTGTTTGAGGAAAACAAAGTAAAATGGCTTGGAAAGATGATGTGCTGTGTGTCATTGGCAGTAGGAGCACGCAGGAGGAGATCAGCAGTGGAAAATGTTCCTGCAGAAGAGGCTCTATCTGCGAGGGCTCTCTGCTCCTCACAAGCTAAGTGTTAATCAACACAGCCAGTGGTAAGGGCTTCACCCTCTGAGGTTTCATACAGTTGAAAAACTTATTGTAGTTGTGAAGCTGACTTGATGTAAAGTACAAGGGGAGGAGAGGGATGCAAAAAGCTGTGTGTTGTTTCTAGACTCACTAACTTACATCAGAAGGTTCCTCCCAGATTCAACTGTGTATTCAGAGAGTTAGACCTAAGTAGAATTTGTCTTTTATTTAACCCTCAGCAGCAATAAATAATATGAAAACTGCCAGTTCAAGGCAGTGGAGTAGACCTGAGCAGGGCCAGGGAAATCCTGGGAGTCAGCCAGCCTGGCTGTGCCATAGCAGTTGGCTTGCTGTGCATGTCACATTTTAGTGAGAGCAGTAAGTGATAGACCAGGAAATCTAGGATGGTGCTATAATTAATAGCACATGGCCAAAATTAAAAATTAAGCATGGCCAGTGTCCATTATGGTAGGAATATAGATGGTTCAAACTGTTTTTCTTAGCAAAAGAATTAAATCACAGTGAGCTGAAGAGTTTGTGGTTACTTGACAGTGTGGCTTTCTCCAGCAGAAACCAAAGAAGTCTCTTTTAACTGATGTCTGCTTTCCAGAGAAGAGTGTGCACTCTCCTGTCTCTTGGATCACACACAAGCCTGAACCAGACCACCAAGCAGCATGAACTTTGGCTGGTGACTGATATAAAAGCAGACTCAAATCCAGATCTAAAAATCCAGGAATAGGTTCCACCTCTGTAATTTGTCAGTTTCCAGCAATTTGGGAGTGCACAAGCTCCAAAGCTTGTGGAATTCCATTATTCTCTCTAAAAAGGCTCAACAGAAACCTGGAATTTAAACACTGCTCCATATATATAGGGTAATGCAGAAGCAAACAGATTTCAGGAAGAGATCTCAGACTGATCCTGACTTCTCCATCTTTATATTGACCTTCTTTTCAATTTGCTTTCTGTAATGAAGAAGAAAAAAAGAGAAAAGCTCCTCTTCTGATCTGAGAATTTCTTTAGAACATACATGGGGGTATAAATGGGGAGATGGGCACAAGTTCATCCTTACCTGGTTTCTGACAAAAATAGTCTGCTCTGCAGATGCTCATCAACATGCAAAGTCTTCTGAAATACAATGTCTTCTTGTGAAAGGCAGGAGAAGGGCAGTGGCAGAAGCAGCACAGAAACAGCTCTTCAAAAACCAGGTTAATTTCTCACTTGAGCTTGAGCTCGAGTATCACTTGCTTTCAGCCTCAGGCTTTAGAAATGTTATTGCCAGTTATACTTTTATTTTTCCCAGACAGAAATGGTGAAGAAAATATGGATGATGATCAGGTGAGCTCTGCAGGTTCAATAACACAGTCTCCCACCCTAAAGAGAGCAGGTGGGAGCAGAAAGCCCCATACATCTGTGACCAGCAGAGTACCCACACACAAAGGAGATTTTTATTGGGCTTCAGAACCCATGCCTGGCTGAGATGGAGTGGGACAGTTCATGCTTCTCAACTTTTATTTCTTCCTGGCAGAGCTGGAGAAATGCCCTATCAAGCACTTAGTCACTTCAGTGTTTCTACTTAGATGGAGCTTGGGGAGAAGGAACCTCCTCCCATTAAATTCAGCTTTTCTTTGCAATACAGAAGGATGTAAAGAATTACTTCAGCTGGACTCTTCAGAAGCCGATTGAGCCACTGGAGAAACATTGGTAGGGCAGTATCACTTAATCCAACATGCATTGTACTGAGTACAGATGGCCAAACAAAAAAGGAGCAAAGGGATTGCAGAACTTGCCTAATAAACACAAACATGTATGTTTTATCAGGGTGTTTAGATGCAAAGAAGAGTAAAGACGAATAAGAGCTGGCTTTTCAAAAGGATTTAATTCAGCCTGTAATGGTTTGCAGACATATCCAGCAAATCTCCAGATAATTAAGCCTGTCTCTGGCATACCAAAGGAAAATGTTTACATCTTTTTCCCTTTAAAATCACATTATCTGGAATGCTTCCATTGATAGCAGAAG
Source organism: Aleadryas rufinucha (assembly GCA_013397815.1). Taxonomy (NCBI): domain Eukaryota; kingdom Metazoa; phylum Chordata; class Aves; order Passeriformes; genus Aleadryas; species Aleadryas rufinucha. Next base: position 142,370 of record VZTH01016301.1, read on the forward strand.
GATGAAGCTCAGACGTAAAAAATAATTTGTGCAAGACAACAGAGTTGTAATGGTCTTTTCCATTCGTTTCTGCGAACATCATCCTTTTCCTTGGACAGGCTGCCAGAGGGCCACCAGGAAGTTTCCAGGGTATGCATCACCTACCCCTGCTGCAGCAGCAGTCTGGGGTGAGAAGGGGCAGCAGCACTGCCCAAAGAGCAGCTCAAATGAAAAAGTACTGGCAGATCTTTTCTCTCTCCCTCTGCCTCCTCAGAGCCCTCTAAATGTATTGTCACTTCCATTACTACCGAAAAGGAAACACACAGGGCTTTCCTGCTTATGGAAAATTAATGTATTCCCATCTATCACAAGCCAAGCCAAAATTAGCAAGAACTTCATTTAATACCATGCTGAGAGGGTTTTATTCACTGAGTCTCCTTGACTCAAGGCATACTGCTGCCTTAGAGCAGAACTCCCACACACCCTGGTTTATTACCAAAGCTCACATTTTATAGGCAATTCTTAATCCTCATGTTATTTTGTTACTCAGACGAATTTATCTAAATCTATCTGCAAATTCTTGCAAATACAGACTGTGCTGTCTGAGGATGGAGGAGTCTGGGACTCACTGCATAAGGGAATACAAAAATCATGGGTTTTATTTCCTCAGAAGTTGCAGGCCAAGAAACTCATAAAACTGCTTGAAAACTCCCTTTGCTGCACTCATGGAGGCAAAGTCTGGTAAAATAAGGTCTATGAACCCCATACCAGATTAATTTTCACAACAGGAATTGCTCTAAATTTATAAACATGGAACTCCTGGTCTTTCTTCCTTACTGTCATTTTTCAATTCTGGAAGGAAACGCTCAAAATTCTTTATAACTCAATTTTATTATCTTTAAAATGATAGATCAACATGCATCTTTACCCTGTACATTGACCTCCTCAGATGTAGAGGAGGTGAATTAGATCTCCCTTTGATGTGTGTGTTGGCTTCTGGCTGATTTTCTCAGTTTACCACAGCTGAGGATCTGTCCAAAGAAGTGTCAAAGTTTTTCATGATAGCTCTTCCTTCATCAGCAATGCATAATTCAGGTGTGTCCTTCTATTGTGCCTTAAAAAGGTCAAAAATTCTGTGCTCCATTGATTCAGAAGGACACAGGAAGGGGGTGTTGAGAACAGATTTGATTTGCTAGTGTGCATTTAAAAACTACCTAGAATTTCTTTGGGGTCTATCAGAAAGGTTGAAAACTCTGTCAAGGCTTACAGAGATGTTTTAAGTGGAAGGCTTTCCAACATACAGGTAAATAAATAAATAAATATGCAATAGAGAAAATGAGAACTAAACCATTGCTTCACATATTTTTCAATGTCAGCCTGCAGAAGCTGCTCTGAAATGAATGGATTTGCATCTGCGTGGTTGGAACTAGAATCTAATTCTCAATCTATAATTTAAAGGGAGATCACATTGGTATCTTGCTATTTTCCGCATTTTGGATTGCTCTAAAGTGCATTCTGAATCTTTAATGTGCATCACTGATTCATGGAAAAGGCATCATCATTAAAGTAATTTGTTTCAGACAATTCTGTTCACCTGGAGGTTTCTATTCTTTATGTTCAGTGGAAAGAGGAGAGAAGAAAAAAAATGGAGAGTGTCTGGAAAATCAGGGGCTTGACTTTAGCCATCACTTAATTATAGTGTGGATCTAAATCACCAGCTTTCCATCCCAGGCTCACCAGTGAAGCTGTAGAACAGTGGGAGGAAGAGGGTATGGTGAAAATATGGATCTATATTGCAGATACTGTCTTGTAAAGATGTTCAAAATCAGTTAAGACATGGGTTTGTGTATAATCTATTAAAAACTGCATTGGGGAATCTTGGCTCTAAGTAAACGACAATGCTCTGGGCTTTCAATTTCTCTGAGAATTATTTCTAGGCTTCCATGAAAGCAAACATAATTATTAATTTTCAAATGTGAGACACAGAGGTTAATCAAATGATACAGCTTTTAATTTTCCTCTTGTAACTCTCTGTACAGTGCTTGTGATTTGCTATTTCATCCCTAACAGTCTGCCCACTGGGAATTGCTGCTGCGTAAGGAGCGGTTGAGTTCTCATTTTCAAACTTTGGAGTCACCAAACACATACACAGAAAAAAAGCTATAAAAGAAGGAATAATCCATTTGGTGCTGCTGCAGGTTTCCCACTCAAACTCTATAGAGATGGACCAAGAATAAAAATAGCATGTAATAACTAGTCTGGACTTCTTTGAATAAAGAAGGGAGAAAGATCATATGAGTGCTGGAACTTCTGAAGCCTTAGGCTGAATTGTGATAAACTAGAAACAATTGAACCAAGTTTAGTTGCAGTGTGATGGAGAAAGAGGAAGCTCTTTCTCCTCTTATCAAACTCTCCTTGCTCTGGTCCATTTTGTTGTTGTTTATAGAATTGCATCTTGGTCAAAAAATCTGATTTTAATCATCCTTTATGCCTGCCACAAAGGGTAGCATTTTCCTCATGTGGATTCATACATTTCTGATAAAAACACTGATATGGCAAAAACATGGAGTCAGTTCCTAATTAGTAATTACCCTCAAATTTTTCATTTACTGCACGTTGTCCAGTGATGGCAGGGGGGGATTGTTCCTTTAGATAAGTCAGCCACCCCCTTAAACACACAGATGTGAGCCGAGGAGCCCTGGCGTGGGCACGGGCTGGATGCTCTCCCAGGAAAACAAAAGCTAACTCTGGAAAGTTACAGATGGCTTTAAGATGGAAAACCCTTGGGGTGGGTCTGTCCCACTTCCAAAATGGATGTCAGATATCTCTTATAACTGCTGATACTCTGAAATGCCGCTCCAACCTCCCACCTGCACGGACCATCTGCCTCCTCCTGCTGGAGCCTGGGTGAGTGCTGGGCCACCACCAGGGACAGGGAGCAACCTCACAGCTGGAGCACATCAGCTCCTGGCAGTCAAGACAAAGGGGGAGAAAGTAATTTTATTTACAGCCATCAATACACCGAGGGCAGGAATCCTGTGTGTGAACAGGCTTCTGGATGCAGCTCTGGGGATGAGCAGATCAGAAGAGCAAGCAGCCCTTGACACAGCTAACGAGTCACTCTGGGCTGGGTAAAGGACAGTGGTTTTGTGGAGCTGCTATTTCACAGCTACTCTACAGAAGATAAAATCTGCGTTAAGCTGTATTTCTTTTGTTCCACGAGTCAGGGAAAGAGAAAAATGCAACAATAAGAGGAAGAGCTGGAAAGGAGACAAGGATTCCATTCTGAATTCTGTTAAAACCTTGCTTTTTTTTGAGAGTTATTTTCTCCCTCCATAGCTCAGTGCCCAAGGTACCTCCCTCTGAGGCAGCTATACCCATGATACAGATAGAGTTTGATGCATTAATATTTGAACAAATATATAAATAGATGTGAAAGACACATCTGCATATAAACTCAGACATATACCCACACCATCACTGCATTGATTATTAGTTTTTGTACACAAAAAGAATAGCATATGTGCTATTTTGTTTAGTGGGCCTATTCTGTTTTTTCACTGTAATAAATAAGATTGAGGTTCCATCTTGATTAAGAAATGACTGTAAAAACGAAAGGATAGGGTATCTAACTCTGACTAACTTGATATAGAGATATAAGGTATGCCTGTAGAATAATATCACTGCCAGGAAACCTTTCAAATGCATGATTCTGAGAGATTCAAACTTCCCTTTGTAGCCATATGAATGTGTATGGTGTTATTCTTTTGGGGTTTTATTAGGAACAAAATGTCTATAGAAATGTTGTTAGTGTTCATGTGACCTGTAGAACTGAAGATCAAACCTTAAAGCTGAATTTGAGAAAGCCAGTTTCAACTTGGTTTCTACTTCCTTAGGAAGCTGCCTTAGCTGATTTTTCCTCCCAAGAAAAGTTGTGAAGTCCATATTTTTGGTTTGTTTGTTTCTGCTTCCCTTACTGACATTGAAGGAGATTTGAGACGAAATCATGGCAAGTTCAAGAAGAGAGGTAAATATTCCTGTCTGGGCTGCAGAACCACGGGTTCCTTGGATTTGCTAGCAACAAGCCAGCAAATCCAGAAGCCAGAGAAAGAGCAGAAATTTTACAATTTCTAAGCAGCTCTGACTATCCCTGGTAGTCAGCATTGCCCTCAAATCAGCTAAGGATGGAGAATACAGTGACAATTCAAGGTACCTTTTGCCATGCCATTCCTCTCAAGATGGTGATGACCCACAAGTAAAGTGAAGATATAATATTACAAATGTTATGAGCAAACATCACACAGAGCTTTTTAAAGTGCTGGTATCATCACTACAGGGCCCAGGAGAAAAAGGAAGGGGAACAAACTGGCTGTATAAAAACTTCCTTGGTAATTCTAAACAATGCATTATTAACTTTGATGTGAAGTGACTCCTGAAATGTGCACTGCTAAAATTTAAGTCTTCAAAATATACTGTATTATTCAGTGTTTGAAGTAAGACCTGCATGGAGAAAAACTCATTTCACTGGTGCCAGAACTCAGCAATGGAAATTAAGTAGATGTCCCTGCATTGATCAGGATCATAGTCTTTTGTATCTTTACTAATGCTTTGTTCAGCTTCATTTGAGCAAAGTGAATTTCCACATTACACTCATTTCCGTACACCTCAGAAACAAAATACTTTACATTTAAAACCATCTTCCAATGACAGAAAGAAAGAAATGTGTAAGTTTAATAGAAAATGTGTGCAGTGTCTAGAATATTTTAATAAAATGGCTACATTAGAGAAGTTAGTATGGTGGTGCCTGCCTGAGCTCCTTGTGATGGAAAGTATATTTTTTAGGAAGAAAAGAAGGAGAAGGTAAAAAAAAGGCACAGAGAATGAAAAAAAAAGCCAAATAGTCATCAAAAAAAAATCAATAACTGAGCTGGCAAAGCTACACGCCAAGTTTCAGCTAAAGACATTGAATTTCAGCTGACTGGTTCATCTAATTTACTGCTTTGTTTTGGACATCAGGTTAAAATGCTTCAAAGGAAAGCTGGACCAATACAGCTATGTCCTGAGTTTTCCAAATGTGATGAGCTCAGGTTGGAAAAGAAACTGAGTATTTGACCTTACTATGCACAACTTGGGTTCTCAAATTTTTCTCTTCCTTATTATTTTTAAAAGGGTTATTAAACCATGTATCTTATCAAGAGAATATTTTTTTTCAGGGCAAAGATTTAAAAGCTCAAGGAGGACATCAGAGAACACTGACATGAGGAGCTGTGCTTAAGGGTGAAATTCAGACTGTGACTCAGGCGCTGTGTAAGCCTGGCTTTGGAGAGCAACCAGATTGCCTGCACCCCAGTGCCCAGCCCAGAGGGATCTGAGCACCATGTCCAGATTTGACTGCAGAAATACCTTCATTTATGTTTAGGCACCCACATGTGTTTGTGAGGGCCACAGTACCGGGGTGCTGGAGCTCCCCTTCTCGTGGAACAGCAGCACTGGCCCAACAGCCCAGCCCTGCTCGAGGAGAGGGTCCCACTTGGGTACCATTGGCCTTTCCTGCAGCTGTATGGAGATTTGGAAATCAGGATTCTTGCCTGGGTTCTTGCCTCTCTGCTGCTCTTTCCCTGTCACAGTAGCCAAGATTTTCAGCTTCCAATGGCATGCCTGAGCCATAATGAGCTGCAGGACCTTCCAGCTCCAATGGCTCCTCTCTGCAGCTGATGTGCATCAGGCACAGGTTGGGCATTGCGTCCTCAGTCCAGCTGCAAGAGCAGAGCACAAAGGAAAATGAGGTTGCTCATCCAGTGATATTCTCTGTGGGCATTTGTCCTTAAGTGATGAACAGAAAGACCCAGCTGAAATGATTTGGAATGCTGCAGCATGACTGAAGCGCTCAGCCCCAAGGATTTCTAGTAACCAAATAGCAAATGATGCTGCAGATGATGACTTAGATGAGCTGGCAGAACAGCCTCAGGTCTGCACATACTGCTGCCTAGCCACATTTTAAAATCATTCCAGTTACCAAAATAGTCTAGAAAGTCTGCTCTGTCTTTCACCTTCCCAACATAAATAAAGTAATGAAAACATTGGCTGGATTTAATTCGTATATCTTTACTTTCTGCACACTCGTTCTGGTTCGGGACAGAGAGGGCCAGTCCTCTCACCCACAGAACAGCCCCAGTTGTGACAGCAGCTATTCAAGATTAACCAAATCTGGGGATGAAGTGTACTGCATAAGAATGTCTGTTACTGTATTTTCAGCACTATGCTTTAATTCAGTTCTGGAAGGATGTGCTAAAAGGCACTTCCTTTTCCCAATATCCTCAATATTTCTCCTTTCTGCAGTCAGCCTAATGATGACACATTCCTGGGGGCTGGCTGCATGACCACTGAGTATAGACTGACACTACCAATAACAGGTATTATGTAGCTATGAAGTGGACAATATTTGTTCGCTCCCTACTTGGGAACCTCCTGGCCAACAAATTTCTGGTTTCTGAATAAGCAGTTTTGGTAGATGTAACCCGAGTGAGAATGATATCTGAATGAAACTCACAATATTATCCCTTCCAACTCAAAATAGTCTAACATTCTGTGAGTGTTTCTGGCCTCCCAAATGCCACACACATTCTCAGAAGTCTTGGTTTTACTGTTCATGGACATCGCTGCACATCTGCTGCGAGCTCTCTGCAAACTTTGCTTGTGATCTTTCACTCAGGAATTGCAAATGTGGTGATTTAATCAATTCCTGCGTGTCATGCCCAGTATATATTTTCCCACAGTTTCAATATAAGTCTTTCATAGTTGGATTATTTATTTGCTTTTTCTATCTGCTGTATATTTTTATCGGTGTCACTTGTTGAAGACGAAAAGCAGTGAAGGTCAAGCTTCAGCTGGAAACCAATATGCTGCTTTTGAGGCACTTGTCATTATTAGGGGAAGTAATATCAAAAGAGACAGTGAAGTGAAAATAATTTTTGGATTCCAAGGTGTCTAGAATTTGCAATTCCATTCAGGTGACTTTGTTATTCCTGCTCCTTGAAGCTGTGGCTTTCTAGTCCACAGCAAACACAAAGTAATCTGAGTTACTGCGGCCTTTGCTCAGATAACCCTGCTGGTGACACAGGCCACAAAATGTCCAGCTGATCTTTTGGAGTTGCTGTAACTTCGCCTAAGGCGTAAGAATTTTTTTTTTTTTCAAAATGCTGCCCTGATGTGCTGCAGGCTCCAGTTAAAGCTTGATCCCTGTGACACAGACTCAGAGATGTTCTCAACACACACCAAAGCTCTCGTTGTCACATTCAGCACTTCGGTGAGGGGTGGGGTGGCACCAAAACCCTCACTGGGGTGGTGATTTCCAGCAGCCCCTGGCAGTTTGGTGCTCACTGGAAGACATCTCATTACTGTCAGTGCCCTTTCATTCGAGTCTGAGCTCTTAAAAAATCCCCCACAAACTGCTGACCTATGGATGTGAAAAACTACAGCCATATCCATTCTGGAAAATACTGTCCTGGCTGTATAAGCAGATTTAAGAAAATCACTGACAATAAATCTCCAGCATTTCCTTTGTGTGTAAGGTGGTATCTCCATTTCTCATTTTCCCTCATACATTTTATTCTGTGATTTATATCCCATGCAGAAGCAAAGCTTTTTAAAATGTAGGAGACCTGACAATTCCCAGCTGTTATAAAGGGTTTGCAGTTAAATTGTTGCCTCGGTTTATAAATAGCAGAAGATGAACAGCCATCCTTTGTAAATTAGGTCCTTTGAGGAAACATTAAGTTGGGAATTCCAGAATTGAGTGCTTAAGTGCTTAAGCCACTTAAAAATATTTAGAACAGAGAGCTCACCTGACAATCTGGGAGCATGAAAGGGCTCACAGGATTTGCATGGGTGAAAGACTTTATGGTAGACTAGCACTGCATAGCCAGATTCCTGCTTGATACATAATTTAATTTTAGAGCTGCTTAGGTTACTCTATTTTTTTATTCTGTTTATTGAGGATTTGCTCTGTGAAAATGTTCACAGATTTTAAAATCAAAGGAAAAGAAAGATTCCAGGAGATTAAAGATGAGAGTGTGTTAACCCCTGAGATTTAGGATGACAGAGCATTGTACAGCAGACAATATCTTGCTTACAGGATGGAGGATGCGTACTACCAAGCTGGCATGCATAAAAAATCTGACAATCAGCATTAACCACCTGGCCATACCACTGAAAGAATCTGTTTTAAGAAGTTGTGTAAATAAACTTTGATAGTTCGCATAACAACATATTCTTATCATCTCTGAAGCTGATGAGTTCAAACAGCAGGACACAGAGATTAGCAACAGGAGCCTTTCTTTGGAAGTGAGATCCAAATTCATCTGTTCTTTGAGCAGACTGGAACATTTTTTGCCATGATAAGAAGCTCTCATAGGCACATTAGAGATTTTTTTCCCCCCATTTTTCCCTGTTCTTTTTGTAGGATAAATGGTACCTACATGCTTAATTCAGGGCTTTTAATTCCTTTTTCACACTGTAGAAGGTTTTCATTAACAACACAGAAAATGCAGTGCAACCTTTTAAATATCAGGCTAAGAAGAAAAAAAATCTAGGAAATGCTTTTTATGACAGGGCTATTTAAATATAATCACATATCTGTCATCATACACACCTGCTTATAACAGGCTGTCAGTTCTCTTGGAGAGGGGGTGATCTGCAGTCAAAGGTTTTAAATAAGGAAGGGAAGAAACCCCAACACTGGTATAATGGGCATCCAAGAAAGAATATAAATATTCTGGGCCAGGGGAAAGACAAGTATACTAGAAAGTAGTATATTAGTTAGCCAGTTTCAACTGGACAGTGCTTATTTATGGTTGAGAAGGGTAGGAAACTGATATATGATCACAGAGAACTGAGTATTCTCATCTCCCACTGCCATAAAGGACAAGACCTGACGTGGGCTCTGTTGTGTTTTATGAAAGCTTTGGTTATGCGGCCTTACATTCTTGACTAGAATATTAGTTGCATTAACTATAGGGATTTTTTTTTAATCTTGAAAGGGATGTATGTGACTCTCTTCAGACTGTAAAATAAACAAACCAAGGTTAGGGAATTTGGAAAAAAAAATTAAGATCATAAGATAATATCTTAATTTTTGTTGCTGAATTTTATGGGTCTTAGGTGCATATTTCCCAAGTTAACCTCATGTCTTAGCTGCTTTACAGTTCAAGCCCCTCCATTTTACAGAAAAGGAAAAAGAACACGTTGTTCCTTCCAATATTTGCCTTAGATACTCTATTACCTTAATAGAAAAATCAGCTAGGGGAAGGTGTGAAAGAGTTAAAAAGGCAGCTTTTGGTGAAGAGCTGAGCTCAGGATTCCACACATACTGGAAAGAGGCTTTGCAAGTTAGTTCTAATAAAATATCAGAAAACAAGGTTAGAATATCAGACAGGAATTCTTCAGGATTAAAGGTAAAAATAAACCAGACCAGGCCAGAAGATTTATGTATGATTGCAGAACTTCCCCAAAAAAAGGGCTCCTGACCATCCATCTGTCTGTGTGGTTACACTGCAGCTGGAGTGCTCAGTGATTCCTCACTGACACGGAGGGATCACACAGCTCCATCTCAGGGCAAGGCTTTCCACCTCCTCTCGCTGCCCAGCAGACATCAAACCTGCCAGATTGCTGCTCTCAGTTGTAAATACCTTCGTTTCCTCCTGCCTGGGCTGCAGCTCTGCAATACTGAAAGTGAAATCATCACTTATTCCATGAACTGCAGTTCATGTCCTGGCGGTGACAGCAGCAAATGAGAGGTCACCACATCTTCCTTCTCTGCTGAGACAGGCTTCCCATGGAAGAGTGCCCTCTGACTGGTGCTAACAGGGCTTTCACTACTGCCTTTTCTCAGAACAACCAACCTGTGGTCCAAACTGCCAAAGGCCCCTCCCTGGCAGAGGCAGCTGAGAGCCTGGACCACTCTGCAGGAGCAGTGGGAGCACACACAGCAAAGGGTATGGGAATGATGGGAAGCAGCTTCTGATGCTGAGTGTGGAGAAGTATGGAAAGAGCAGCTTATGCAGAAGAGAAGGTCTGTGGCTGAGGAGATGGAATCCTTCTGCCCCAAGCTTAATCCTTCGAATTAAATCCAGGAAATTGTTTGTTACCTTCCAGATGCTCAGTGCCAAAAAGTCAGGTAGGTGTTAAGAAAGAACATTGATCAGTCACTCGGATCCCCACAGAAGGGTGACAACCAGCAGTGCAGGGGACAGCCTGGTGGCTTTTCCAAAGCCATGGACTGTACTTCTATGGGAATTAAACACAGCCACAGAACTCACCTCTCAAAGACTCTGCAAATGTGCCCGCCACAGCAGCCCACAATGGGAAGGCCCATCCCTCCCCTCACATGTGTAGGATCTGCTGTGTTTTGGAGGAAGTCAGAGGTCACAGTGCAGGATCAAACCCTATGTGTGATGCTCCTGTGTTTTTTATCTATTTCAACCAATTGTCTCCCCCTCCACTAGGGGAGAAAAAAAGCTGAGAAATATCATGAAGGCAGATGCATCTCTAGCCAACTTCAACATCTTTTCAGTATGTGATTAAACATCCCTATAAAAAGCATGATAAAATCTTTGGATCCTTTAGGATTTGAACCTGGACAGACATCCAGCTCAGCTGAACTCCATGTGCCCTTCTGGAATTCCTGGACTAAGGACATAATTCCCTCAGGTCAGGAAAGTTTTTTAAAATTTATTTTCCTATACATTGCTTAAGCTTCAGTGGGACAAGCCATGGGTGATTTGTCTACAAACAAGTAGGTAAAATCAAGACACTGGAATGATGGAAGCAGAAAAAATTTTTTACATGTCACCTATTTTATTCTTCTGGCTTCCAAATCAATTTTAAAAACTGTTTTGCTAAGATTAAGCACTGCCAGGGAAATAAACCTGTCATACCAACTCTTACTACCATTTATATTACCACACTTCTCAGGAAAAACTCCTTGGCACTGAGTGCTGTGTAAACACACGGGGAGAAGAAAGTGCCATGTCCACGGAGAGCTTACACTGAGATTTTACAACTGATGGACAACACCAGGCAGCAAATGGCACAGCACAGCCAAAAGCCAGAGTATGACAGCAAACAATGAGATATTATTGGTGTAGGAGTGAGTGATCTTAGTCCAGGAGAGCGTAAAAGTTGATGACATTTCAATGTTGTAAGAAAGGCTTTGCCAGTGTTGATGAGGAAATCCTTTTGAAAAATTAAGAGAGGCCTCAGAGTTTAGCTGTGCAATAGTTGCAAGAATAATAGTGGATAATGGTGCAGAAAGATTAAAAAACCCCAGAGGCTGGAGTGGTTATCTTGAAAATTAATAGAATCTCACAAACAGGAAATGACCAGGCTGTGAGACACAGTGAAAGGTGCAGCATGTGACTGATACCAGCGAGCAGGGAGAGCTGACACTTGGATTCTTGACAGTCTTGTTCTAGTCACCACCCTTTGGGCTGTGAAATCAACACCTGACAGAGGCACATTTGGATAGGTAAGAGCAGGCCAAGATTCTGTAACTAACACAGTGTATTGTAGAAACTGAGACATGAGGTAGAAAACCTCAAACAAGTGTTCAGAGTAGAGAGAGCAGAGCAAAGATGGAAAAAAACCTGCAAAAACTCAGACATTGTCCAAATGCAAGGACCCAGTGAGCTGCTGAAACTGAATGAATGCTGGACTTCTAAGACTTGTCTGTAATCAGAATAATAAATAATCTCTAGTCAGATTAATTGTAATCAAGCAAAAGATTGCTGGCAAAAGGAAAGGAGTAACATGAAGGAGCAATGAACAGATGATTCAAGGTTCTCAGGTGTATTTGCATTTTACAAAGTCAAAGGAACATAAATGGTGAGACTTCTTTAGGAGAAAGACACAATTCTGGAGGAGAGAGGGAGGACTCTGACTCCTGAGCACAGGTGGTTGAGGAACTTTGTACCACCCAGAGACAGAGTGTGCAAAGGGAACAGGGAATGAAGAGTGTCAGTCCACAGGAATTCCCACCAGAAACTGGAGGTGGGAAAGAGGACTATTCAACCAAGGACATGATGAAGGAGCAGTGTCCAAAGAATGCAGAGTGTTGGAGTAAAGGGAAGTACAGAGGCAAAGAAAACGAAAATTTCAAAACTAGGACTGTTTGTGTACATTGAAGGCAGCTGGCAGGCCAGGAAGGCTGAAGGGGGTTGGTTAGCAATGGATAAATAGAAACATTGCTGAGGGCAGTTTTAGTGGTCAGCATGGGGACAGCCACATTAGTGGGATATGGTAAAGAGGTGAAATAGAGGAAGCAGAACCTCTTGCTAATAACACTTTTCATGAGAGTAAAAAGAGAAGGGAAAGGGATGTACAGGGTAGTAGCAATTTTTTTTGAATACAAGAGAAACTAAATTGCTTTTCTTTTGAGAGAAAGGAGCTACAAGCAGAGAGTTACTGGGCTGCGAGCCTTGGGAGAACTAATTACAGGGATGAATGGAGAGTGAAAAGGATCACGTGGTGGTCATTAAGAAAAAACTTAGCAGAGATTAATGAGAGGAGCACAGTAATGCAGGATAAATGCATCTATTTGCTGCCTGAGAGAAATGTATAAACTCCACTGCCCAGTTAGAAGCAGGAAAATTTATTCCACCTGAGGATTCAGCCTTCATGTGGTTTATACCATAGAGTCAAACTTACCAGTGAACTGAGTCTCTTCCCAAACTGAGGAGAACTCCGTAGCCTTTAATGCTGTGATGTGCCGTTGAAGTGCTGTGCTGGAACATAATTCTAGTGGATTTTCCTCACTAATTTCCTTAGCTGACAAAACCAAAAAACCCCAAACAAAACCCCAACAACAAAACTGACCAGAAAGTATGGGATTAGAGAATCATAGAACAGCTTGGGTTGGAAGAGATTTTAAAGATTATCTCACTTCAGCCTCCCTGCCATGGACAGGGACACCTTCCACCAGGAGGTATTATTGCTTACAGTAGTCCTCACACTGTTAAGGTGGCAAGTCAGAATTGCTTTGGGATAACTCGATTCCTCTTTCTGAAAATTTCTTTGCTTGATTGCAAGCATTTCTGAGTTTAAAACATACAATTTTTCTAGGTTAACTTGTTGGGATTTTCTGCAAACAGCAAATTATCTCTTTCCTGTGAGCACTTTAATTGTAAATACAACTTTCCTGTGAGGCTGTGAGAAGCTTGAGCATGGATTAAATCCTGGTTATTTTTCACTTGTCACCGTACAAGGTACTCCATAAGCTTTCTGCATGTTAGGAGAAGGTGGAAAACAATCACTCTGACAGGTTCATCTGAGCTAGGCTGTTCTTGGAAAACAGATGCATGCCTGCTGTCAGGTGCCTGTAGCAAGGTATTCTCTCTTACTGTCAAGAAAAAAGCTGTGATATGCAGAGTCCCAGAGGGTGTCAGGGTGATCAGGCCACCATTGTATGTGAAAGCAGGAAAGACCCTGTACCAAGTGTGTAAGAAAAACATACAATCTTGTGAGTACAGGTGATGCACTCACACAGACCAGACACAGGTCTCAAAGCTGCTGAGACCTCCATCCACTAACATTTGAAAATAAGTATTTTTTTAAAATCAGCAAGCTTGCTATATACTGGAAGAAAGACACTTACACTTCTATATAAAATATACTATCCATCCTATTTCACTTCTCTTGGCTAAGTTCTGTATTTTTTCTCTATTTCATGTACTTCTACGTAATCTAAGCCTCCTGTAAAGAGAATCGTTCTGTTCAGCAGCCTCAAGTAAATAAAAATTTTAATCCCCTGCTAGTTTAAATTCATAACTAATCCTGTTACGATTCAGTAAATGTTTCATTTTACACTTAGCAGTGAATTTGTGAGGCAAATTTTTGTCACTGTCTGCTAGAGACTCCACTACACCCTCTGCATCTTCCTCATAAGGTCTCAGAAGTTCTGCCACACGCACGTCTGATTTGAGTCTACGATAACAACAGCACTTTATAGCACTTCCACTGCTAAGAGCATGGCAAAAATGCAAATTAAATCCATCTTCCTCGCTCAACTGCATAAAGGAAAGAAAAATTTAAATGATGGGTTTCTCAGTAGCCCCCAGCAAGTTTCCTTTGGATTTAACTGCCACTTAGGCATTGATGCTCCTACACACTGCTTGGTGCATTTCAATGTTATATTTTCTCCTGTGGTTCCACTTGATGAATGTATTAAGATTCTGAAAAAAATGGTTACATCTCTCATTCTTGGTGATCTCTGTGTCTCAGTATCAACCTCAGATAACTTGGAAAACATCACAGCTTTAGTCAAGTGTGTCAGTGTGCACGAGGAGGGGGAGGGAAGGCGCACAGACCTTGATGCAGTGGCTGCTTACGCTTGCTGCTGACACACATCAATGCTTTCATTAATGATAAATCTTTGTATCAATAAAAACATCATTAAACTGCTGACTCTGCTTTGCTCTGATTAAAACACATCACACTTTATATGCTGTCACCTCAGACGCAGGTTCACTTCACTTGGGAAGCTGTGTGCTTGTCCAAGCCCTGCTATCTAATGTAGATATTAAACCTGACGTGCTGCCTTCTTGTTAGAAAATAAAGATGGTGTTAGAAAAACTCTTTGGCTCTCAAGGACAATAATTGCAATGACAGCTTCAAAAATAACCTTGCAGTTCCATGGTGAATGGATTTCAAAAGTTATACAGCACAAGGGTAACTTTGATGAAGTATTTGGTTTTAGTGAAACAAAATCTTAATTAATATCTAACTACTCCTTATTACAGCTTTGTTCAATGTTTGGAAAATACACCCACAATTTACAGCCTGAGCTCTTGCTAGGAGCTCTGAGCACTGACATTCCCATATACTTTTGTTTAAGGGAATGTCTGAAATAGTAAAATTATGGAGAGATTTAACTAAGGGTTATAACTTGCTAATGCTTTTCCAAAAAAAGAAACAGTATGTGCTGCTGTAGCAGCGCTTCAGAAAGCTACTCCTTTACACGCAAAGGCTGGAATCCTCACCTCTGCTTTGATTTCTGTGCTTAAAGCAGAGGGCAAAGAAGCTCAAACCCGCTCCAGAAAGCCCAGTTACAGCAAGGGTGGAACTTCGCTACCCACACTAGCACATGAAATAGCCATCAGGTATTGTTTTCAGTTCCTGGTGGGATTGTGTGCACAGAATACCAGAGTGACAGGCAGAAAAGATAAAATTCAGATGAGGCAGCAGAGTCTCATGAGTTTGAACAGCCACAGGAAACTACTTCAGATGGGAAGGACAGGGCAGGGAGAGGAGCCGTTTAAAGCCCCTTTTACCCAATCTCCAGATAAGTTGCTCTTGGCAGGAGATTGCAGAATCCCTTGCAATAACAAGAAAGTATCTTGGCCCTGTTAGTGATTTTAACATGAAAGGTTCCTTTCCCTCGCTTTTAGAAACAAGCTAATTAATAGTTTCCTAGAGCAGCGACTTTGTGACCACAGAAATCGGCACCGGGAAGTGCCTCCCTGGGTTCTGGCAAATGCACCAGCGCAGCTCAGTCCCACAAATGCCATTAGACACAAAACCATCATAGATTTGTTTGCACGTAGAATGCACAGCTCTGTGTTCACACAGGATTTCTGTTTTAAGAACACTCACAAGTTGGGGGTGAAGGTGTCAGTTCAGAGATGACGACTGAAAGCCAGCCAAGGTTCAGCTTTGTGATCTGTGGCAAGCGCTCACTAAGATGCTGAGAGATTGTGTGACCTGGCCTAAACTAGCTGAGTTTAGCTTGGCAGAAGCTTTTGATGAACTTTTTAGTAAAACAGAGAAATTACAATCTAATTTGTTTGACTGTATGTCAAATCCAGACTTGCTGCATCAGGCTAAGCTGAATTTATTGCATCTGCATGGAAATCAAAGAAAGTTAGCTGAGTTTTATAAGTAGTGTGTATAAATATTTTAAATATTTGAATAGATGAATAAAAACGAGGCAAAAATCTTTAGTGGGGTGGGGGGAATGACACAAATTCAACATAGTTACAGTACAATTTATGGGGCTCACCTACAGTAGGTATTCCAGAATTTTTGTCACATAATGCTTTCATTAATGAGAAATCCCAGTATCAATAAAAACATGATGAGCAGCACAAATAAGGGATTGTCTCTGTAGGCATGTTGGTGTCCATCTCCAGTTGCACTGGAGCACATGAGAGCCTGCATTACTGCCCTGTACCCACAGGTTCTTGGTCAAAGCTGCAAAACTGTTTTCTGAGTAAAACAATTATTTTTAGACACTGCTGCTAAAATACAGTTAAACCACAATTATAATTAAACAGGCACCCACACACTGCAAAGTGTGGCACAGTCTAACCACAGTATCAAACATTACTTCAAGTGGAGCTCCATGCAGAGGGATCTGTTCCCATAGCTAAATTTGCTCTGGGATCTCTGCAATAAACTGAAGGCTACAATCAGGCAGCCTGTGACTCATGCAGTGCACCATTTTTAATGTCTCTTACGTGCAGAAATGAAAATAAAAGCAGATCTCTTGTTCCCAGACCCCTGGAGGGGGCAGTCCTCACGACTCACACTGCTTTACAGACCCTTGCTCACTGAAGGGCCGACCGACACCCACGGCTGCAGAGCCTGTGGCAAAGAGAGTGGGCAACAAACAGTACTTCTTAATTAAAGCATTTTATTCAAGCTGCAACCCCTCACAGCAGACACATTTCATAACTTCTAGATCTATGTTCACACAAAGATTGACAGACAGACCCAGCCTCGAAAGAACACATAAAATTTTTTAATGTTTATTTTTCCATGGAAAAGCTTTACAAGGAGAAAGAGGCTGCACAGGAGAAAGTGTACATTCTTTAATCACTGTTTATCTGTTGGTTTGATAGCCAAGGCTGACATTTCTTCTACAGTGTATTTATTTGTTCTCATAATATTACAGGACATTTACCTTTTATTTAAAAAGGATCACAATCTAAGAATATTGTCAAGAACATTGTTAGGCAACACTGTCAGTGAAGAATTTACATGACCTACATCAGCTGTAGATGAAGTGCTTTCATTTTAATTCTTCTCATATTTTGTAACAACAAATGTAAACCACATTTTTTAAATGATCAGATATGTGAAAGGCTTTGCATCAAATGTAATGGAGAAACAAAATTGGTTTAGTATCTCAAAGAATAGACAAAATTTTCCAGTGCCCACAAAGCAACACTGAAATTCTCGAAGAAGAAAATAAAATTCCTATCTTTCCCCTTAAATAACCTGGAGACATTTATTAAGGTGTTAAGTGCTCAAATGTGACTTTCCTCACTAGCATTATACTGCTGTGATTTTTAGACATCCCAGCAGCAGAACCTATATGAAGTTACTTGTTTTCATAGTGAGATAACCTGACCCTTCCTGCCTGCCCCTACACACCACCTTCTGCTCTGTAAAGAGTCTTTGCAGATCTGTGGAACAGATGAAAACAACTCCAAAACAAAGACCAGTCCTCCACCCCTCAAATACCAAGAGGTGTCACCTTTGCCCCTTTAGATCAGTGCATGTTTTGCCTTCCATCTCACTCAAACCACAATTTCAGCAAGCTGTTTGAAGTGTCCCTGCCACGTTTGTTCTGAAGTGTACAAAAGAGGTAACAATAGTTTCAGAAGTAAGCTCACAAGATTGAGAAACAACCCCATTTTGAAGTATTTTGTAAGAAAAGGAGTTTGACAAATAAGCACCTTGATTTCAAATTAATTCAGTAACATGATGGAGAAGGAAAACTCTTCACAGTTTCAGAATTAGTAGAATTAAATCCCTCTGAAGCTTGCAAACCATGAAGGTCAAATACCTTATTTCAATTAGTACTCCAGTATTTCTGTAAAGAAACACTTTCAAGTATTGTTACAAAAGGCACTGATTTTTTCCTTCAGCCATCAAGATGTAATGAAAACACAGAACTTCTGTCACATTGGGCCAAACTCCCGGCCCCAAAGATATTTGCCACTAACCTTGGAGCACCTGGATTTCACCCAGTCACTGTTTAACAACTACTTTCTTCTTCTTTATTGATTTTCTTACAAAATCACATAGATCCATCACAGGTTTTAATGATACAATGAGTAATGGTACATTAATGGTAACGACAGGGGAGAACATTTTAGCTGTTCTAATTCTACTTTAAAAGTGAAATTGGACACTTCTGAAGTCAAATATTCCATACATAAAACATTTAGCAATTTGTTTCTCCGCTTTACTATCAACTCATCTTTAAAATATGGAAACCAGATCTGGAAATCTGTTTCAGGCAACTCTCAGGACAGATTCCTTGAACATATGGTTCAAACCCAGTATTTCAGTTTAATCAAAAGCTTGGAAAATAGGCTCTTATTTTTTTTTTTTTTTAAATAGATGCAAAATCAAATTGAGAATTGCTGTTTTGCTTTCTATGAAGTCTGACAATGGCCAGATGGGTTGAATTTCTCAATCCTTAGTCGAAATGGGAAAGAATACAGTGTGGAATATCTCTCTTCTGAGGCATGCTGAGTACAGAGCATTAAGTTAAGGCAGATGTATGAACAGGTTTTCTTCAAACGGGATTTCTTTAGCTCAAAATTGTCAGTGTTTCAAAGGAACTAGGCAAGACTTAAAAAATACTTGCAATTCTTTTGCTTAGCCCTAGAGCCTGCAATTGGACAGAGCTCCCTGGTACGCTTGAAAGCAATGGACCACCAAAGAGGTAAAATGAGCAATATTTAATTATAGCTACACAAACATTCCTCAGCTCACACCCAAGGCTTCCAGCTCCTCATCTGCAGCAGGAGTGCATTACCTGACAATAATTAAACAACCTGCAACAAGACAGCAAATTACAAAACAGCTAAAACATTTAACCTATAGCAGCTAAAGTATTTCATCTCTAGCATCAAAGTTTCCTGAAACCAAGAGCCATCAGAATCCCTGCAGAGGCTACTCAGGTTTGATGGGATGCTCTAGAAACAACTCCAGGACCTCACTGGACAGGGCCAGAGGTAAAGGTAAAACTTCTGACAGTAGCTGCATCAGTGCAAAGCTTGATGAAGCTAACCTGAGGACATCACCTTATTCTAATGCCATCTAGAATTACTTGCTGTTTATATCCCCATCCCTAAAGCTGCTGGAGGGAATTATCCTTCCTATGTGGATCCCTCCACGGTAACAAGATGTGGGCTGCATTTCATTGTGGAAACTACAGGAGGAAAGGACAGACCCAAAAACCTAAC
This sequence comes from Aleadryas rufinucha, assembly GCA_013397815.1. Taxonomy (NCBI): domain Eukaryota; kingdom Metazoa; phylum Chordata; class Aves; order Passeriformes; genus Aleadryas; species Aleadryas rufinucha. The sequence goes on from VZTH01016301.1 coordinate 161,602, forward strand.
CAAAATCCCCCATAAAAGCATGACAAAGAAACTAAGATAAACTTGGAAACTCAATCATAGGTGTGATGAATTCTGAACAGGAATGAATCTTAATCCTAAATGAGAATAGTGACTTTACTTATCAGAGTACAAAACTTATAAAATATAGATCAGCTGCTTCTGATGGAAGATAGTAGTCAAATTTGGTTATATGAACAGAATGGAATGTAAAATATTAGAAATATTGTGTCTAAATTAATAATATGTTGTTGAATGCAAAACCAGATGTGATTTGATTAAAAAATAACCAGGTCTCACATTATCAAAAATTATCTCCAATTACTTGTCACCATTCTTATACTTTCTTTGCTTGGCGCAGAGAAGCTCCTCTAATCCTTGACAAACCAACTGCAATGAAAATTGTAATGATAAATTCTGAATACTAACTATTTGCTAACCTAAATGACTAATATTAATTGATTATATGAGCAAGTGACCTGGGAGATTTGAGTGGAGAATTACTGGGGGTGACTGATGAGCTGCTGTGCGTGGAAAATACTCCTTAGGTAGCACAACTGCAGCCTGGAGAACAGAATGTGTCACAGCACATCTCACACATTCTACAACAAAGAAAACTTAATTTTGAGTTCACACTTCTGTGGGAGTGTAGCCTCGATGTGTGTTTGAGGTAAGTCTTAATGAATACCAGTGATTTTAAAAAATTACAGATCTTAAGAATGTACATAAATCTCTGCTATTGTCTGCTAAACTATAAACCATTTAAAATTAGATCTATCACTCATAACTCTACAAAGTCAGGCATTTAAAGCTTCCATGTATGTAGAAAACCTTGTTAAGAATCAAAAATTCAAGACAATTTGTGGTCAATAATGCCTCTCTCTTTGCTAAAATAAATAGTCAATAACTAAAGGAACAAAAGGACATGGCCCTACATAAGAAGGGAAGTCTCTTCATCTTTGTCATCCCCCTCCTCTGAGCAAGAGGTAAGGAATATATTTTTCTTGATGTTCTCTCAACAAAACAGTTTTACCCATGGTTTCAGCTACAATATTTTCCTACTGAAATAAAACCAGTCATTAAGAATATATACAATATACTGGAAGCCATATGCACCTTTTCTCAGGATAAGCAGATAAGGCATTTACCTGACACTATAAAACTACCTTTCATGTATCACTCATCTGGTCTGTACTTACTTGGTACCACACTACCACAGCATTATACAAACATAATGCTCTACAGGCGGAAGATACGAGAGGCCAAACATAAACTATGAACTGCATCCAATAGAAAGCCAAAAATGATGTAAGAATCTAACACAAAAATAAATCAACCAAAAACATATGCATAAAATATGTGCCTATCAATAGGCTGACACAGTCATCACCCCTACCCTTCCTTCAACAGAAGGGAGCAAACTACAGAAAGGTATTACTGAATTCAGACAACATGAAAGAGCTATTGAAACAAATTATGCTCCCTCCTCAAAACCACATTATCTTTTTCCTAGTCTAATAAAAAGCATTATACTGCAATTAAATAAAATTACTAAAAACATTTCATGGAACTATTAATACATCCATTCAAAACCAAAAGCTGTCCCAGAAGAGCAGAAATGACAACTAAAAACTTTAAATGCCACTGAACTTGTTTCCATTATACAAATCAACCATGTCCAATACTATTTAGAGACTTGCTAAAGTCATTTAATGCTTTATTAAGGTTTGATGCAAAACCTGTTAAAGCCAGTAGAAAGTCATGTTTGGAAAAGGCCTTGAATTACATACTTTTACTGTGAGACACCAATCTGGGAGTGCTGAGCCATTCCAATTTGCTTGGAATTTTTGTATCAGGAAACACCAAAAAACTGAATTCCCATACAAAGAGGTAGCAGTCATCAATATATCCCATTTTTCAGTATTTAGACAGAATAGTAACATTTCCTATTTTTCTGCATATTTGGAAGATGCTTTCTGGTACTTAAATAAATTTCTGTAGCTTGTACATGCTATTCTGTTTGCCTGTCTGGTGAAATTCATGGCACTTGTTGTTTTACTGTAAGAGCATCTTTTAAACCCTGGAGGAAGAAATGGAAATAGTATCCCTAAATATCATAAGCTTTAAAAAAAATCTGTGCTTTTCTAATCACAGAACAGTCAAATATCTGTACACTACAACTGAAACAGAAGGAGTGACTCTGGGAATGTGCATCCTTATCCCTTGGACAAACAAAACTTGGTGTTAGAGTACATGATTAAAGTACATGTACAATCACAGTAATCACACAGACTGAGCAAGGAGAGAACATTTAGATAGAAAATATAACTACAATATTGTAATTAAGCATTATACACTATAGTTTGATAAAGTAAGGAATAGAGTCTTTCCCCTACAGCAATACATTAATTAAAAGTGTCAGTTACAAAACAGATTTTTAATTTGTTTTTTTTAATATTGCCATACAGGCAGAATTTGATAACCTGATCCAATCTAAATAGAAAAATATAATGTCATTCTAGCTGAAAGTATGAGTTGGGGCTGTTCAGCCTGGAGAAGACTGGGGAGACCTTACAGCACCTTCCAGTACCTGAAGGAGCTACAAGAACTGGACAGAGACTTCTGACAAGAGCATGTAGGGATAGAACCAGGGGGAATGGCTTTGAACTGAAAGAAGGCAAATTTAGATTAGATATTGGAAAGAAATTCTTTACTGTGAGGGTGGTCAGATGCTGGCACAGGTTCCCCAGAGAAGCTGTGGATGCCAGATCCCTGAAAGTGTTCACAATCAGGCTGGATGCAGCGCTGGGTAACCAGCTCCAGTGGAAGGTGTCCCTGTCCATGGCAGGGGGTTGGAACTAGATGTTCTCTCAAGCCACTTCCAACCCAAACCATTCTATGATGGGACAAAATGAGAGAAAAAAGATCCATCTGATGAAGTACATGCTCAAGATAACTGTAGCAGTTTGGTTCATCATTCTGAACTTTTGAACCTAATGCTTGTTTATTCCAGAGAGCAACAGAAAATCTGCAGGCTGTCTAGAAGCTGTTCTAAGGTTTCCTGGCTACTATCCAAAGGTAAACAGACAAACAAAAAATTGTGAAAGACTGAGTTTTACTAAAATGTAAAAAATAATAAATGCCCAAATCAGTTTCTTTATCTTCATCCTTCCAACAGCATTTGCCATCTGTGAACAAAGTAGCAAAGCTTTTTCACTCTTCAAAATGGCATGTAAGAATTGAGAGGCTTACCCAAAGGAACTGAAACACTGAATTAGAAAAGCTGCTTAAAAACCAAACCTAAGAAAAATAACATTTCAGCCCTTGCTTTGCTGACAGGTGAGATAACAGCCATTTCTGGTGCCACAAAGAACTCTCAGATAGACTGGCATTTCAATGGAAGGAAGAACCACACCAGTCCATATGGTTCCCTTAAAACAAAAGCCTCTCGGGTTCATGACCAGCATTTCAGTCAGCCTTTAAGTAAGGAAAAGCTACAACAACTGATACTGGGGATTTACTGACAGCTGTCAGGAATAATTGTTTTAGAAAAGACTTTATGAAAAAAATCTTTCACTACTGCACTTCATAATATGGGACAATACTATCAACTTAAAACAAAATCATCTTCTCAGAACTGATCATCATGACCAGAGCACAGAGCCAAACCTAATTACCATTTAAGCATGGTGGAAACTCTTTCAGTTCAAGTAATAAACTTGCACCACCACTATCACCCTGCTCCTACTTACTATGGCAAACTGAGGGAATTTTACTTGCAAAACACTTAAAGCCCAAGGGCAGAGTTTTGCAATAGAGTTTTAAAGCATCCTACTCAAAGATTAGGCTACCAGTGTTCTAGCAAAAGATCAGAAGCTCTAAACATGAATGTAAATAATCCATTATCAAATATACAATTCTGGTTCAGGGGCCACTACTACAAATCCAGGGACTAACAGTGACTTCAAAGGACTCTGAATCAGACTTCAAGAGTGTAATATTCTTCATAGTATTATGTATATGCAAGGCAGAAGTCTTCAGACAAGTCTTTGCAGAGAAATCAGAAAAATGGGAGTGAATCACCCTGCTTGAAATGGTTGACATTTAACTTTTGCAGTGTAGATATTCAACCATTATCTACCACTTTCTATAAAATGTAAATTGGTATGTATCAGAAAAGCTCCAGCATGGCTTTGTGGTGGTTATTTTATATATATATACATTGCAGAGAGGCACATTTTTTGTTAAAAATCAGCATGAAATTCTTCTGCAGGAACTGGAACGCTTCCTTTCACAGAAAATTTTCCAAGAATCTTTGCTCTTCACATAAGGCGGTCATGTTGAGTTAAAGCAAAATACTCAGTTTGCATAAAACTAGAGCTGCACCTAGTTTAAGATGTATTTTCAAAATACATGTGTCGTAAGTGTCATTACAAGCAAGATACTTCTTTTACAGACTGGAGAAAAAAACTTCCTTTTGACATTCTATTAAAATGTAATAAGGGCACTAAAGGAATTTCAAAGTGTTAGTCCAAAATGATCTACTCTAACAGTATATACAGTGCAAAGATCTTACAGTGACATCACAAAGTAACACCAGCTCTTTCAAATGGACTCTAAAAATTGTTGCTCATTTCTTAAGACTGGCAGACCTCCAGTATGTTCACAATTGGCAAGAGTCTACAGTATTACAAAGTTATTGCTGCTACTGTAATGCAAAGAAATGAGGTTGTGATGATAAATTTTCCCGTTAGGCTGTAGGAAAAACTACTTCCTTTTACCAAGCATATTATTTCTTAGCTTTGTCACAAGCCCCAGGAAAAAACAGAGCAAAGTTATCTATCTGCACTTTCTCCCACAGAAATTGTGGATAGCAAAATAAAGTGTGAGATCAGCTGGCTTGGTGTTAGTTGGTTACAAAGGTGTGTGTCAGTTCCACTCGAGCCGAGCTGCCTTGGTCTGTGCCAGCGACCTGCAAGGGCTGGCTGAACGAGACTCCTGCCATCATACAGGCACTGCTACCTTTGCTGCAGTAGTAGAGGCACGCTTTGATGGCCAGGGTGGCTTCAGCTGACACACAGCTCCCAGGCAACTGAAAGGGAATGACAGTTTGACAGGAAACATCCTTTATTTCTCCTGTCGGACACTGTCCTTGCAGCAACCAGGCATTATCTGTAAAAGAAGAACAGATTTTATCATCAGGGTATTTAACACCACGTCTGAAAGCTACAGAAAACAGTAATTCTACCTAGAGGACAACAAGGACTTTCCACAGGCAACATTAAAGGAAATTTCCTTCCTGATTTTTCTAGTTGTGAACACAAAACAAAAAAAAAAGGATAATTAATTTACAAATGTTTTTTATCAGTCATTTAGAGATGCAGAGATCCACAGCTTTGTGTCAGCACTGTAGGTGTATATATACAGTACATCTGATTTAAATGCAGTGGAACTCCAGTTTCTCCTATACACTCTTTAAAGGATATTAAAATTTATTCTGATATGCACAAGCAAAACTTCTTAAATTAATGGCTACCATACATTTGTATCAGAGATCTACTACACCAGGTAAGATATCTGCCATAAATGCCTTAAACTGCAGGTAAAATGATGGCATTTACAAACAGCAGTGTTGCTCTTATAGGTGGGTTGGTGCAGTTCAGCAATGTTCAGGCTGACTGCTAGAATGAAACCTGAGTTTCACATTTATTTAACTATTTCAGAGTATGTGAACTGAAAAATGACCTGCACACCATATACACCTAACACATTGCATTGAACCATAATGCAGCATGTATTAATTCAAACAAAAAAGAGTCTACCAGGTGTTTGGCTTTTTTCAGTCTTTGCACTCCAGCTGTTAAATGCATCAACTCCAAATATCATGCACTGCATCACAAGGTCAAATGGGAACACAGGACAGGGAGGGATATCTTGATTCATCAAATTGAGATCCCCTGTACTGCAGGATGTGCTGCTATAACCCACTTCCCACCCTAATCAGGGACTTCACCTTCTGCTGTGATAAACCAGGCACTGGGAGCTTCTTCATTCAGTTTTGAATCCGGAGGAAGAGTCAACTTTAATAAAAACTGAATTGTCTGGCCAGGAGCTACAGTTAGTGAAGGAAGTTGAACATTTGGTGCAGATTTAGGCAGTCTTGGAAGGTTTATTTTATCCTTTTGCACAGGCAGGTTATCAGGAACATCACATGCTTCTGGCTTCAGGATAGGCAACTATCAGCAGAAATCAAATAAAATATTTGTTTTTATTAGTACTGAAAATAAATAGGCTTTCACAACACAATCACAGTTTCAAAGTGATATCATATGGCTACTGGCCTAAAACTTTCTGACAGAGTGCAACAATACTATGACAAAACAGAAAAAGGGAAGGATAAAATATTTCCCTAAAATGAAAAAAACCTGATTAATCCAAATAAAAGCAATATTTACTATTAAAACCATAAAACCCACAGCTACTTTACAGTACCCTTAATTTAAAATTTTTACAGTTGGATTACATTTTTGCTTCAAATAAAATGTATTTCCTTCTAATTCCAGTATTAAACTCCATGCTTCAGTAATAAAATCCAGGATTTTAACTATGCACATTGCACAGTAAAATAGAGGAAAATTTCCAGAAAAGCCACCAAGATGTTAAATGATACGAAAATTTAAACACACATTAAGATCGTGTGCTATTAAATGCAAGAAACATATGAGAAGACATTAGGACCATTATGTCATAAATATATGTACATATATATTTGAAAAAATCATTAAGACATAGTGGCATTGTAAGGTGGACATGAACACAAATTTGTTTACAATCAAATAAAACTCAATTGTGACAGTGGTTTTGATCTGACAACTTGAAAGCCCATTATATATCTTGCTGTAAGTCACTGACCTCCCAAAATCATCTCTTACAGCTTAATTACAGGGCGTGGTAATTGATTTCACTTCTGTTTTTTACAAAGTGTTCATGAAATGGTTTTCATGCTGAAAAACTAGGCTGTACCTTTTAATGACTCATGTTTCTGTATTAACCTTTACTAGAGGGTTGTCACTTTCTGTTTTCACGCAAAAGTTGCCTTTCTGAAGACTGAGGCTTTCAACAACTGTGCTAACAGGCGATGTTTATTTTCCTGATCATCAAAAAACATCCTGTGAATACAGCTACTGCACCCAAAGTCAGCTGCCCCATTTTTATAACACTTGCTGAAGACTGCAATAGTAATTTATATCAAGAAACACCACTATCAGCCTGTTTAACGAGTATTACTTGCCATGGAAAGAATTTTTGTTTCCAAATCCAGCACTTTAATCTGATGATTATTTGTGTCTGCAACATACATCAGGCGACCATTTTCTTCAACACACAAACCTCCTGGTTCATTGAAAGCTGACTGTGTAAAGCTGGAACCAACAACATTGCCTGCTTCTCCTGTGCCTGCCAGGGTAGCACAGTTCTTCATCTTGGGATCCACAACCTTAATCTAAGATACACAAAGACACAAAAAGCTTCTCTGAAAAAACCCAGTAGGATTTAGATGTTCTGTATCATGTCATGTCCCACATTTCCAGTAGCCAGCACTGCTTTTTGAGTACCTCAGCTACCAGGTGTGCATCCCAGAGGCTGTGTTATCACTTTTTACCAAGTAACATGTCCCATCTTCCCTCATCCCCACCACCTCATGGACTTTACTTGTTCCTTTGGTCTTCACTCAGGGCTCCCTCCTGTAATTTTGAAAGTACCTATCCCTCTGCTGTAAAAGTATGCTGGATGACTTGTTTTTCTAATGTTTGCTGGCTTTCTAGAAACATTGCAGAACAGTGAGAGCATAACAAAATTGGCAGGCTAATTTTTAGATTATTTTTCTTCTACAAATAGATGGGTTTCTTCAAAGTAATAGCAAAAAAGTTTATAATGTTTCATACAAGATCTGAAACAAAATATCATTTCCCTTAAAATGTCAATTAGCATTTAGTGTTATATACCTTACTCTTCAAACAGATTACTTCTCTTTTAATGCATGTAGTCAGTGTACAGTTAAAAACCTTCTACACATGAATGCTTATGTTACATCACCTAAGAAAAAATCATGCAAAACCATGTCTCTTATCCCAGAGTTCCATGGAGGTAACACACAATAATTCTCAAAACTTGGGTGGTTTTTTTAAGTGAAAAGCAAGTCCTCTTGCCCCCTCAGTTTTATCAAACCTGCAGTATTCCTGACTAAGCACTCCTAGCTCTTTTATTGCAGTTCAGCATCTTTGGGAAGGTACACAGAAAGTCTTTAGTCTGAACTGTAACTTGGCACTTTAAATTCACCTTCCCCAAGAGACCATCATATCAACACAAAAGAATGTGACAGCAAAACAATGGTAAAAAGAAGGACCCATAAGGGAAGGAAGGAAGGAAGGAAGGAAGGAAGGAAGGAAAAAGAACCCACAAAGGAACTCGTATAATTCATTTCCTCAGCTTAACAGAACCAAGCACAATCTCTGTACGTTACTAAAACAATTCTCTGTAGTAATAAAAATTTCCAGCTCTGTATATAACAAGTTACTATACACTTACCTTATGATTATAGGAATCTGCCACATAAAGCAGCTTTCTTTTCTTGTCCCACGTTACTCCTAAGGGATGCTGCAGCTTTGCATTTATGCCTGCTCCATCCACATCACCAAAGGCAAACAGATTCTGAAAAATTATTTTATTTAATTAATACACTTGATTATTCAATGTGGTCATGAATTTAAATGATTGTAATTAAATGGAAATTCACTGACTTAAAAACAAAAATCAAGACAATTTCAAAACAAGGATACTGAAACCTGGAAGTGTGGATGCTAACCACAGAAATGGAAGCTCTCTCACATCTAAGTTATAAATAGGAATCCAGCTGATTTAATGACCACACAATGCTGAATCAAATTGGCTATTTTAAGAATAAGTGAAGTAATTTTTTATCTAAGGAGCAACAGTCTGCACTACAACCTGAGCGTCACAACTGCCACACATTTGCATTCCAAGCAGTGAAGTTAAGAAATTGATGGCCACGGAAACTGATTTACCCTCTCACCCCAAAAGTGGTTCCTCCAGGTCAGGCTTGAGGAATATTAGTAGGGCAGTGTGGGGAAGTTTGAAGTGATTACCAATGGGTCTCTCTCTCCTCCTACAAGGTGCTTCACCGCCCCGTCCTTGAGCGAGATGGTTCGCACGGTGCTGCTCTCGCTGTCGGCCACGAACAGGCAGTGCCAGGGCTCCTCGGGGGCCAGGGAGAGCCCCGAGGGCTGGGCAAACCCTGCCTTGTGTGGGTAAGCGTTGTTCCTGTTCTCCTCATTCCCACTCCCAGCAAAGCGAAGGCAGACTCCTTTCTTTAAGTCACTAAAGGCAAATAGCACCCAATTTCAATCATGGGTTTGAAATAGCTCAGACAAGATGCATAAACAGAAGCTACAGAACAGGCACTTGTGAGTTATAAAACCAACAGTAATGCAGCAATGAGGAATTACTCAATGCCTTTGTGCTAACTTTTATATCACCTCAGTACATCATTCATTACTAGAAAACTCAGCAAATGCAACAAAAAGTAACACTCAGTATATATGAATGTACCTTACCAAGTCATAGCTGTATAGCTAAGGCAGCATCTTTCATTTCATCTAACAGATGTGGGAAAAGGCAACCTTTCAAGCATACAAGCCTTTAAACTAAATTATTTTCAGTTTAATTTGATTATCTCTCTCTTTGGGCTCTGAAAGCTGTTTATCAAGACAAGCAGCAATTTCACATTTCTCTTAGTACAGTTGCTTACCTTCCCTTTGGTAGTTTTCCACCTTCCAGCATCAGTGCCCATATCTGATGAATGCCTGCCATTGCTATCCATAACACATCATCTTCCTGCGTTCCTGAAACTTTTAGAAAGGGACACAGAAAATCTGATGAAAAAAAGCCCACTTTGGAAATGTTTTACAAAACAAAGAAACTATCAAACCAACCCTGCTGTCCCCCTCAGCAAGAGGGCTTGCTTCTTAGTCTTTTCTGAAAATCTTAAGGAACAGAAAGTTGACATTCAAAAAATGCATTTAAAATGGGGACAGTCCTATCTTTCTAACACTGTCCCATGCAGTTAGGGACAACATTAACACATCTTCTCTAAATAAATGTATCGGCCACTGGAATAACCATCAGCCACTCAACAGAAAAATACCTTCACTTTGCTTGCAGAAACTTTTTACTCACATGAACTTATAAAGCAGTGTGCATCTCATAGCCGTTCCTGAAAATAATCTCATGGATAATTTCCCCTCATCCCACAAAAACATTTTGGAGTTTCAAAATAAAAGCAATGTTATGCGAAATGCTTGCAAGCATTTTATATCTGGCAAGTTAGTCCAAAAATGAAATTACCACCATTCCCCCAACTGAGATCTTGCTGTGCTGCTTCTAATCCTAAATCTTTTCTACACTATACACCACAAGAGGGGAAAAAAGGCATCCTTCTGTCTCCAGAATTAATTTCTTTATACTGTGAGCTCTCTTCAGAATAGTACTGGTAGGATTTCAACACAGCTTATCTTCAGCATTTTCTGTTTCTTGGATCAATATACAAGTTCCCAAGACTGTTATCAAAGTAACTCCAGTGACTTTTTTCTGCACCTCCATGTGGCTCCATGTTTTTACATAAACTAGAGCTCCAAAAATGAATGTCAAAATTGCAAAGTACTTAAAAGCTTTTTCTTGATCGAAAAAGGTTTGCAAAATGAGTTGCAAAACACACATTTTATAAATTACCAGAAATGCTACCAAAGTTCCAACAATGCCAAAAACAATCCAGTATAAAAAACGAAAACAACACCTCCCCATGCCAAGCACTCACTTTTTGATTAGAGCTCATTTCTAAGAGATTTAAATGGAGAATATAGGTTATGAAGTAATTTCACTACTTCCTATATAGTAACTGCTCAGCTTCAGAATTTTCTACTTCAATTATGCATATCTTGCACTTTCAGATGTTACTATTCTAAGTACCCCAGAATGAAAACTGTTAAAATCACTGGTCTATTCAGAAAGTGAGCTTTTTTATCATGCTATGCTATGCAATTCATTCTGAGTGATCTCAGAAAGTTTTGTTAATTATTTAATATTCACTTTATCCACCAATTAAATGGAAGAGTAAGACTTGAACTGAGTACTGTTGAAAAATCTGTTTTGTTAATCTACTCAATTCTCTAATACCACACACTGAAAACTCCCCTGTGACAGCTACATGTTGAAAAATTGAAAAGGCTTCTTACTCTAATTCTGCACACAGCAAGACTTACAAAATATGAGAAAAAAGTATCAATATTAAATTCAAATTTTACTGAATATGGAAGATTGATAGAGAGAAGATCTCTTCTTCAACTAGAGAACAAGGCAGTAAAAATAAGTAAAAGCTCCGTAACTGTAATGAATTTTAACACAAATATTTTCTACTGGATGGCCATTAGAACAAAGAGAATGGATGCAAGCATGGAAACAGCACAAGTTCTTTGTGGAATTCTGCAAAATACGTCAGAGCTTTAACAAAAAAAAAATTACACAAACCCAGAAAATTAAAACTAATGCCACACAGCTAAGGTATTTTATCACACAATGGTCCTCGGATGTTTTATGTTCTGAAACAAAAGGCAGAAAACCTTTTTCTTTCACAATAGAACAGTTCGAGGACATCATCATTGTTATCCTTGTACATTTCTCACAGGAGAAGGGGGCCAGGGAGAGCCAGAATGTTAAAATTATGGTAATGCCATTATTATAATAACTGCTTATCATCCATGAATGGAAAAAAGTTATTTCTAAAGAATTTATTATAAAACAACATAAGAGAACAAAGCAATTCTCTTACAGTTATTCAATTAAGGACCACATTCCAACCCATCTTGAGCTGTTTTAAAAATGCAGGGTAGTTTCTCCTTATTAGGGTATGTGCTTTCTTATCTGTAGTGTGCCTGTATCCAAGCGAGGTATGGCTTGCAAATGGGATATACTCGTGTTATAAACATTCACTAATAGTGAACTACAGCTCTGAGTGCACAAACATTCCCCAGTATATGATGCCTCAGTTATTGTACAATGCTGCAGCTCCTGAATCTGCCTCTGCTAGATCTGTGTGTTAAGAATTCAGTCCTGTCTGTACACAGGCACATCTTCAAACAGTCACTAACACTGCTGACCATTACTGGTGAGCCAATCCGAATGCACAGAAATTACTTTGTTTGGCACCAGTCAAGAGCAGTATCTGTTTGAAGGGATTCCATTCCCAGGACTCCCCACACATCCAGCTTCCCTATCTGGGACTGCATGCTTACTTCCAGTCTGGGAATTAAAAGCCTGGGAATCAAAGTTACATTTTGTGGCTGGCACCACTGACATTTTCTAAATAGACTGAAGTCTGAAAATACTATTCCTGTCTACTAAATTTATCTTTGAAGAAATAAAAAGAACCAAGGAAGAAGTGTGTTGGTACACTCATCTCCTGCAAGTTCACAAGGAGCAAAAGGGGCTACACAACACACCCTGCAGTTCACAGATAGGCACATGCACAGTGAATGCACATCCTACCTGCTCTTCAGTCAGTACAAATCCAGAAAATTAAATGCAAATCTGACAGAGAATAGAGAATCAGTGTTCTTCAGTGAGACACAAACAGCAAAGCTCCAAGGGAATACTTTATCAGTGAAGTCTGGACTTTTACTAGTACACATCATCCTTTTTGGATGACTAAAAATCAATTTTCTTCTTTTATTCCTGTGCTACCTGGCACTCTTTCACACAATGTTGCATCATGCAAACAGCACAACCCTTTATGGAAAAAAATGCTTCTGGGATTTTCCTCTTTAGTTAACATTAAGGGAATGATAACTAACATTCCCTTAAGGGAAATGTTAGTTACCATTAAGGGAAATCCTTGGACTTAGATACCAAGGGGGTCTCATACAGTGGGAGATAATAGGGAGCTAAAAATTATGACTGTAGTGAAGTACTTCTTATTTCTTTCCCAAGTTTTCTAACTCAGGCCTTCTTACTGTAAGGGCAGTAAATATTTCAAAAAAATCCCTAGCAGAAGAGATAGCATTTGCAAACACAAAAGAACTAATTTGGATTATTTAGTGTGGGGATACATCACTATAACTACAGAAGGAGCTAAGTCTGGTTATGTGTTTTACTCATTCCTAATTAAGCATAGCAAAACCACACACTTGGGGGTACTTCAGCACCATAGTCTCCCTGGACTTCCAACACCTGCATTCCATATTCAAAAGCACTTTCAGCCTCAAATAGTTTCAGTTAAAAAATGTGTCTCCTGATTGTAGCATGCCTGATAAAGCCTCTCTAAGACTTAAGATGTGTATTTTCAGCAGTTTTGCATCTGAAATTAAGAACTTATACACCAGCTAGTCTTTAGCAATCTGTTTTGTAGTTTAGGCTTCTTTATCATCAACAGAGATTTAATTCATAGAATGAGACTATAGATTGTGGAACAAAGACAATGAGAACCATCATTCCAGGTACAAATACAGTACTTTTTTTACAGAAGGCAGTTTCAAGTCATGGACTTCAAAACAACTCTAAGTTTGACAGCTGTTAGGATGTTAACCCAGCTAATCCAAATGTTTTTTTTATACTGCAGAAAGTAATCATTGTCATTATGCATTTTGTCAAGACATAGAGGAGTCCAGCTTAGAAAAGCAGTCTGTCAAACTAAATTTAGTAAGATTACTGTTGAATATTCAGTCACAACTCCCATTATATCCTTATGTCAAGACTTCAGTCTTTGTATGTCACAGCCATGTTTATACTAAAATACTGACATAAGTCCCTCATTTCTTGACCTGTTTCTATAATGAACATGTGAAATACTAAGAAGTTTTGTTACTATTAATATTCAGCAATACTCATAAACCCAAAGCAAGACTGGGTAAGGTCCTGCTTCACTGCAGTCCTGCCTTGTAACTTCTTCATTTCCTATTTCTCAAAAGACTTTTTCACCTAAAGCAGTTCTTACACAGGATAAAACCTTATTATAAATCTTTCACTTTACTTCACCCCTCTCTTTAATGAAGTCACTTCTTCTTTGAAATGCCAAGAATCTAAAATAAAAATTAATTGTTATTTACAAGTGATTTAGGATCCAGCTCATCAAGAAAAGACAGACAATGCAGTTTTGTGTCAGTGATACCTCTTAATATGATTTTCTGTGGAACTAAACTTGTATAAGGGCAGAGTCAAATGGGATATCTTTGAGCTTGTACTTTGCATAGGAAACTGCTAAAGAGATGAGCAGGCCTTTTGCATTCCAAGTAAATCCACATAGCTACATCATGCAGTCATATCACATATGCAACGTATCTTTGGAAGAATTCAAGCTTTGATTTGTCCAGAAAAATGATTCCAAATTAATGCCTGATGATAGCAAAAGCAGCTCTTTCATTTTCAGCTATAACCCAGCAAAATTCCTTTCATAGGACAGTGATGGCCAGAGCCTCAATGACAGAATGAGACCAGACTAGAAGGAAAAAGGGTGACACGTAGAAGAAAGCATCCTTTCAAGATACAGACAATTCAGAAATAAACACTTTAAACACTTCATGTATGATCTGAGCTCAAGCACAAAGTGCTAATTGCTTACTGCTTAAGTGATTTTTAACTTTTTTTTTTACATTAGTAAAGAATCACCATGAGTAATACAGGAAAAAAAAAAGTGTTTGCTCTGGAATGCAGTGGTACCAAACAACCCTCTAGCAGAAACACAGAGAAGGATGAAAAATATCTTACATACTTTTGCCTTTTAAGGGCTATAAAAATTGCACCAGTATGATAAGGTACTGTACTTTCATTTGAATCATATCTACATAATACTTACATTGACATAAAAATTTCCAGCAAGTTTACTGAAAGCATGGTCAATACTGTATTTCAGACTTTCTATAAATAGATTACAATCATGCAGTTTAAGGCCAGATTTCGGAATGTGAAACACACGGTTATGTCACCAAGCACAGGTCATTGTCCTGCTCCTCCCAGCAAGAATGCAGCTATCAAGAACATTTCACGCTCAAATCAACTCTGCATTAATGTATCACTTGCTTTCAACACCCACTAAATAAAAATAGAAGGGCACATCAGAGAAAGCTAAAAAAGCACACAGTAATTTTGTAATGTATTTTTAAGCTGCCGTCCCTCTCCTTCTATTTCCCACATGATCTATGTCAATGCAAATTTCAGCACCAACATCAGCAAAGCCAGAATTTAATCCATGAAGTTCATTCAAGAATTTTAACAGGAGGGTAAAACACAAGCTCCGTGGCCACAACTAAAGAAATAAAAAATATGACAAGGAAGAATACTCTGTCTGAATCCTACCATGTGTTTTGTCTCCATTAACTCCCCTGCCTCAAAGGAAGACATTTGTACCAAATTTCATTTAAATGGTATTTCACACTCACTTAATCTCTGTCTCAGACTTCAGCATCTGTATAGAATGGGGCCACGAAAGCCTACTTATGAAAATACTATAAGGATACTTAAAAGAATGCTATATAGTATTAGTTCTGAATATTAACTTATCCACGTCCTCAAAGTTTTTCTCAATATTTTCCATTTCTCAACAACCTATATATTAAGGTTTTAAACAAAAAATTAATTTTTTCAGTTGGTCAATACATACCCTAAACCATATATAGGAGTAAACTCAAGAAATGTCAAGGACAGAAGAATAAACTTTCTCCTAAGAGGCAATCATTCCCCTTTGAGACTTTGAAAAAGGTCAGCATAAGCTGTTTAATACTATCTAGTGTAGTACATAACCTGCTTAAACATTTAAACTTCCTTTATCTCCCTTTCATGTTCTGGGTAGCACGGCTTTGGACACTAAAAGGAAATTCCCAGAAATATCATTTGTTTAACAATTATAAAATCCATATTTAAAAAAACCAATTAAAAATCTATCTTCTGAAACTGCAAAGAGTTTAAGCTACATAGATCTAAGGAAAATGGGAAAGTGTGGTGTTATTTCCCATATGCCACACCAGGTAACATAAAAGTTAAACTCTTAAAATTTGTAATAATGAACCTAAGTTGTTGAAGTGCATGTTACCTCCTGCAACGCGCACAGAGAGATATAGGCATATACAGAAAAAAAAGGACACTGCTGTGTGGATGCAAACAAAAGTAATTTTTGAAACTCTCATAAATTACCTCACCCATCCAAATGCCTAAATACACTAACAGACCAGTTTCAATATTCTGCCAACAGGGTACGTACTTGTAGGACAGCTCTCTGAGAGGCACAAATGCACTCTATGTTACACTGCAGAGTAACAAATCATCCCACTATGCTCAAGCAAGTTGCAACTTAGAAATTTGCAACTCAAAAACACAACCTTGGCAAACTCTGCTGCATTGCTGACAAACTATTTTGATGCCTGGCAACAAACTTTAAAAAGTCACCGCAGTTTATGACAGTAAAGAAAGCCTGTTAGATATGCACTGCAGTACTGGTTCCTCATGCTCTGGGACAGATTCCTGTTAACATTCCACTCAGTATAACTCTTAATTTTTACAACTCTCTCTGGTTATAGTTCTTTAAAGAATTTTAGAATTTACTGCTATTACAGTAATGCATATTTTCCCCCATTTTATCTATTAGGCTTAATACCCTCTCAAAAAAAAAAAGAATTTAAATTGATTTAATCTCTGCTTAACTGACAGTTTATATTATATTTTGTGGCAATCTAAACAGACAACTGACTAGTAGGTTCTAATTGAATATGAAAAAATCTGCACCGGTCTGAACAAAGTGCATTCAGAAGATCTGATTTCTATGCAAATGCTTATTAAAATTCAGCAGTCAGTGTTGAACAGTACAGATGACTAATCCTCTACAGGTGACTAATTCAGTAAATACTATGTTCATGTTGATAACAATTATCATATCAATTAACATTTAACAAGCAGAGCTCTCAAAACTAAAAAAAATTCATCATATATTTAACTATTGACAGAAGCAGAAGAAAGCATCATGAAAAATTAAGAGTAAAATTATAGGATACTTTGAATAGTTCTGTCAACCAACTCAAGTTTCTGAAGCACTAATCAGTTATTAGTCTCCTCTTTGCTGATCTGTGAAACAGCTCTGCAATAACATCCCACAGGGATCAGCTTTCTGGTTCAAGATCTCCTGAAAACGACACCATCTAGCCACACAAGTCTCCTGGTTCACAAAAGGAAAATCAGATTGTACAAAAATTCAGTAAAACTCATGCCTGTGGTAGTAGCAACCCACATCCAGTGAGATTCTCTTTCAGGTGGTCCTCCTTGCTCTTCCAAGTAGGATTCCATATGCTTAACACAGATTGTAAGGGCTGCTGACCAGACCTTTGAAAAAAGGCTTTTTTTTTTTTTTTACAAGACATGTTAATAGAACTGTTAAATCTGAAAACACATCCCAGTTGCTTACTCAAGTACTCAAGGCTGCTGGTGGTACTCTGTCTATATTGACAATGTCTTTGTACCAGAAGATTCTACACTGTCAGCATTTCTGAATCAGCTTCATGGATCTGGTGGACCAAGGCCAGAGGAGGCCACAAGGATGATCTGAGAGCTGGAGCAGCACCTCTGCTATGGAGACAGGCTGAGAGAGTTGGAGTTGTTCAGCCTGGAGAGGAGAAGACTCTGCGGAGCCCTTAGAGCACCTTTCAGTACCTAAAGGGGCTGAAAAAGAACTGGAGAGAGCCTTTTGAAAAGGGCACGCAGTGATAGGACAAGGGGGAATGGCTTCAAACTGACAGAGGGCAAATTTACATTAGAAATTAGGAAGAAATTCTTGGCTGTGAGGATGGTGAGGAACTGGCACAGGTTGCCCAGAAAAGCTGTGGATGCCCCATCCCTGGAATTGTTCAAGACCAGGCTGGATGAGGCTTTGAGCAACCTGGTCTAGTGGAAGATGTCCCTGACCACGACAAGAAGGTTGGAAAAATGGTCTTTAAAGTCCCCTCCAACCCAAACCATTCTGTGATTCTATGTTCCCTTATACTTGAATGTGTTTTCCTCCCTGATAACTGACACAAGATTTTAACAAATGCTTCCATGTCAGTAAAATGTTATGATTTACTAAACTTGCAAAGCACCTCTAATTTCAAGATATTAGAAGTGAATCATGCTACTTCCCCACCAGGTTCATCTGCAGATTAAATAAATCCCAATACTGGAAGTCAATTTTTCATGTCTGAAATACTAACCTAAGGGTTTCATGCCACATCAAAGCATTGTTCTGTCATTGTTAATAAACTGGCATCTGCAATTTCTAAATCATATTGAAATGGAAACATGAGAAAATTGTGTTTCAACTCACAGTCAGTAACAGCTGAAAACATGGCAGTTATGAGATGCCAGGCTCAGATGTGTGTAAAGTGAATTGGGAAAGCAAGCTACTTAAGTCCTCAGAAGGTGATCCTTGCATCCTATTATGCAAAGATTTATTTTACCTCCAGATGCTTGCAAAATTTTTGCTGAGGTATTCCTCTCCTATCTGACTGACTCTATCGTGATCTTGAGCCTAAGGATTTTATGTCACCTAAACAGGAACAAACAGAGGTCCCCAACTAAAATTATTTTTATTTCCTAAACTCAAATATTTACAAGTGGTGAGAGGTGTCTGTATAGTCAAGGAAAGGAACTTCTAGACAATGCTCACTTCCTGTAAAATGCACCTGCTTTTTAAGTGATCCTGGCTTAAAGCACTGGCCTAACAAAAGCAATCATGATTTCCTTCTGTGTTTGGATGCAGTAACTGCATAACTTGATACAAAAAATTTTTCTCCCATCAAGTAACATTTCAGGATCCAAAGCAGAACTGCAGTTACCATTTGCAACTGAAACTACTGTGTTTTAGGCTCAGTTTTACAGTAAATCTTTACTTTTTCTATCTCAGATTAACACCAAAACAGGAAAACATCTAGCAAACAGTCACACATGTAAATATGAGATTTCAAAGCTCAACTGATACAGTACCTGAATTTCCAAAGACCACATCCCACGGAGAGCTGATAGGCTGTTCTTCTCCTTTTGCTCCACCTTCCTTATCAACACCTTGTACCCCAATGCCTGCTACAGTGGTCACCATCTGCAACTCCAGGTCAATCTGTGTGAGGCAAAATGACATGTTAAATGAATGTATGAAATTCACTTGACCAAAGTTACAGATCATTTGAGACACATGTCAAAACCAGAGAAATCCTAACAAATATCAGGCATTTCATTTGTAGGGAAATAATTAGTTTTACCACATTGGGAGTATGGGAGTGGGGAAGCAGCAGGCAGCATGAAAACCATGTACCTGGAACTCTGTTCCATGTGCAACAAAAATTAACACTGCTGTGTCAGCAATTGCTCAATAGCTGTCAAAGAAAGCATCACAAATTTNCTATGGAGACAGGCTGAGAGAGTTGGAGTTGTTCAGCCTGGAGAGGAGAAGACTCTGCGGAGCCCTTAGAGCACCTTTCAGTACCTAAAGGGGCTGAAAAAGAACTGGAGAGAGACTTTTGAAAAGGGCACGCAGTGATAGGACAAGGGGGAATGGCTTCAAACTGACAGAGGGCAAATTTACATTAGAAATTAGGAAGAAATTCTTGGCTGTGAGGATGGTGAGGAACTGGCACAGGTTGCCCAGAAAAGCTGTGGATGCCCCATCCCTGGAATTGTTCAAGACCAGGCTGGATGAGGCTTTGAG
>VZTH01016301.1:182816-259501 GCA_013397815.1 Aleadryas rufinucha
ACCAAGGTGATCACAGGGTGGGAGCACCTCTCCCATGAAGACAGGCTGAAAGAGTAAGAGTTGTTCAGCCTGGAAAAGAGAAAGCTCTGGTGAGACTTTATTGCAGCCTTCCAGTAAAGGGGGCTAATAAGAAGGCTGGAGGAGGACTTTTCACAAGGGCACGCAGTGATAGGACAAGGGGGAATGGCTTCAAACTGACAGAGGGGAAATTTACATTAGAAATTAGGAAGAAATTCTTGGCTGTGAGGATGGTGAGGAACTGGCACAGGTTGCCCAGAAAAGCTGTGGATGCCCCATCCCTGGAATTGTTCAAGACCAGGCTGGATGAGGCTTTGAGCAACCTGGTCTAGTGGAAGATGTCCCTGACCACGACAAGAAGGTTGGAAAAATGGTCTTTAAAGTCCCCTCCAACCCAAACCATTCTGTGATTCTATGTTCCCTTATACTTGAATGTGTTTTCCTCCCTGATAACTGACACAAGATTTTAACAAATGCTTCCATGTCAGTAAAATGTTATGATTTACTAAACTTGCAAAGCACCTCTAATTTCAAGATATTAGAAGTGAATCATGCTACTTCCCCACCAGGTTCATCTGCAGATTAAATAAATCCCAATACTGGAAGTCAATTTTTCATGTCTGAAATACTAACCTAAGGGTTTCATGCCACATCAAAGCATTGTTCTGTCATTGTTAATAAACTGGCATCTGCAATTTCTAAATCATATTGAAATGGAAACATGAGAAAATTGTGTTTCAACTCACAGTCAGTAACAGCTGAAAACATGGCAGTTATGAGATGCCAGGCTCAGATGTGTGTAAAGTGAATTGGGAAAGCAAGCTACTTAAGTCCTCAGAAGGTGATCCTTGCATCCTATTATGCAAAGATTTATTTTACCTCCAGATGCTTGCAAAATTTTTGCTGAGGTATTCCTCTCCTATCTGACTGACTCCATCGTGATCTTGAGCCTAAGGATTTTATGTCACCTAAACAGGAACAAACAGAGGTCCCCAACTAAAATTATTTTTATTTCCTAAACTCAAATATTTACAAGTGGTGAGAGGTGTCTGTATAGTCAAGGAAAGGAACTTCTAGACAATGCTCACTTCCTGTAAAATGCACCTGCTTTTTAAGTGATCCTGGCTTAAAGCACTGGCCTAACAAAAGCAATCATGATTTCCTTCTGTGTTTGGATGCAGTAACTGCATAACTTCATACAAAAAATTTTTCTCCCATCAAGTAACATTTCAGGATCCAAAGCAGAACTGCAGTTACCATTTGCAACTGAAACTACTGTGTTTTAGGCTCAGTTTTACAGTAAATCTTTACTTTTTCTATCTCAGATTAACACCAAAACAGGAAAACATCTAGCAAACAGTCACACATGTAAATATGAGATTTCAAAGCTCAACTGATACAGTACCTGAATTTCCAAAGACCACATCCCACGGAGAGCTGATAGGCTGTTCTTCTCCTTTTGCTCCACCTTCCTTATCAACACCTTGTACCCCAATGCCTGCTACAGTGGTCACCATCTGCAAATCCAGGTCAATCTGTGTGAGGCAAAATGACATGTTAAATGAATGTATGAAATTCACTTGACCAAAGTTACAGATCATTTGAGACACATGTCAAAACCAGAGAAATCCTAACAAATATCAGGCATTTCATTTGTAGGGAAATAATTAGTTTTACCACATTGGGAGTATGGGAGTGGGGAAGCAGCAGGCAGCATGAAAACCATGTACCTGGAACTCTGTTCCATGTGCAACAAAAATTAACACTGCTGTGTCAGCAATTGCTCAATAGCTGTCAAAGAAAGCATCACAAATTTCTGGATAAATACTTTGATAAACAATGGATGTGTTTTTTTTAAACTCATATAGGAATATGACATAAAAACTCACACACTGTCACAGTATTTCCCATCTCCATATAAAATAATCTGTACAAAGGCACCTCAGATGGATTATGGGTGCACCTCCTCTGATCACAAATGGGATACTGGTGAGGACCTAGGCCCAAGATCTTCTGAGATGCACACAGTACTTTAAATAATAAGGCAATATTATATTGCATCATCAAACTTAACTTCTGATTATCCTAAATTTGACCTAACCTGATCTAAGATCCAATTCCTATATGCTAAAACTTTGCAAGTGTTTAATCAAAAAGAATACACATGCAGCCAATTCTGATATTAGGGCAGTTACCTGTGTTTTAGAGACCCAAACAGCCAACAGAAGTTTGGATATTCACTGCACCACAGCACTACAATAACTTTAGATAAGAATCTGATACTACTGGAAGTGAAACAAACCCAGTTTTTGCTTCCAGTACTAAGAATAGATGTTTCTCAAAACAGGAAAGTAAGAGTGATTAGGAAAAAAAACCAAACCAAAACCAAAACCTCGTTATGCTACAAGTAGCCCACCTCATCTCCATTTGAAAGGAAGCACAAAAGTATAGGTAGCCCTTAAAAAAACCCTGCACAACAGCACTTCTTTATAAGACAGTGGACCAAATCTCCTTTCTGACGTTATTTGGACAGTAATTCATGTGGTGTAAACTTCCACCTGTGTAAGTAGAATACAGTGTAAGAGATTAAACTTTGAATTCCCTTATGGAAAATTTACCTTTCTAATTAGGTGATTTTCTGTATCAGCTACATAAATAATATTATTTTTTATAGCGATCCCTTGTGGTGAGTTGAAAGCTGCCTCTGAGAATCCTCCATCTCTCCTTCCACTGTTTGGACCTATAAATAAAACACAGCAAACTCAAAAGCAATTTCTGAAAAAAGTCACCTTAAAAATAAAGTGCATACATTTAAACCTCTAGGAGAATTACATATTCCAAGAGCTGCTTTCACAGCACCATGTACAGTTTACATTGTTACCATTTGGTGTAGTCTCATTTTAGCCCCTGTGCTATGTAATCAAAATAGCCTGGTGCTATTGAGTTCTGAACTCATTCTGCACAAGTTCTCTGCTTTTTTAAGCTCATATTTTAAAGAGAAGGCTTAATAGGGTTCTAAATTGTTCTAGAGTAGTCCTAATAGGGTTCTAAATTGCACTAAAGGACAACAGCAACAATGGAAGACAAAAATAAAAAACTACAGCTTTTTTTTTTTTTATTCTTGACTACATCAAAGCAAGCCAGCAGGTAAAAAATTCCCAAATCTCAACTCCATTTCATTGGTTTAGATTTTGTTGCAATCGCAAACGAAACTAATATTTGATTAGCAACATTTTCTCATTAAGAAAACTAATTAGGAACAAGGTGATATGGAACTAATTACACAAAACAGAATGATGGAGTGACAGTCTTCTGCATAAACAGTCAGGAAATAGAAAGGAACGTAACAGTGTGAAGGTAAGCACTGCATTTCACATGAGGTAGCATTTGAAGTGCATTAGCAGGATGTGTCAGCAGAAAACATTTAGGTATGAGTTATGTGTGTACCATGATTTATGATGCAAATAACAATTTCAACCTTTGTGCATGCCCACATTTATTAATGCATTATCAACTTCATTACATTATTTTCTGCCCACTGAATCATTTAACTGAGTCACCGAAATACACAAACTTTTACAACCTCCTGTCAGAAATCAATTTACACCTTATCAGACACAAAGGACTGAAGTACTGGTGTGTCAGTAGTTTCCCTGGTAAGTGAGAGGGTGCACATCCCCAGGGAAGGGAATAGCACAGAGTGCCACGGGAAGGAGGGTGCCAGTTTGGAGCTTAGGACACTCCTCCTGAATTCCTGTTTAATGACTATCCCAGAACACTAAAGGGTAGCTTGTAGGCAGAGAATTCATCTCACATATCAAGCAGAAACCAAATTCTCTCATTTTTGTAATAAGAAATTCTGTTTGCACATCCTGCAGGAGAAAGTTATTTAGACTAATGCCTTAATGATAAATCAGATTAACTTGAATAAACAGCCTGTTTAGCCAATGCAGTGTTACTTCAAATAGCAAGAGAAATTTTCTCCCTTTCCTTAAACAGCAGAGTCACTGGTATTTTTATGAGATTTGTAGGATCCTGCCCTGGGGCAGGCATTAGTCAATTCCAGACTAAGTAATATAGGACACATCAGCTTATAGGTTCTGATTCTGAGACATAAACAAACCATTGTTTTCAATAATTTGAGGATTCAGCCGCTTCCTAAATCTATTATGGTTGTCCTAACAGCTATGCACTTGGTGCACTAAGATGTAACTTCGACCATTTTAACAGGTTTAAAAAAAGAACAAGGCTAAATGTTTCATTTGTGAAACAGTAAAGCATACAAAGAGTGTGCAAATTGTCTTCATTTGCATTGTAAAGCAGATTGTTACTTCACAAAAGCAACTATGGATGTTAGTTTTCTAAAGCTGAAATGTTACTGATATAAACTTCGTAATAAATGTAACTAAATTTAAAATACTTTCACTATTTTAATAACTTGTTTATACATTATCATACCAGTTTTGATGAGAACACAGGTCTTTTTATATGTACTAAGGCAACTGCATTGTCAGGTGCCTGTGTACTTGCTGGAATGCCACTGTTCTTAGTAACTCTCCTCTGCTTTTGAAACCAGAGGAGATCCTGTACAGGAATGCTCTTCCACTGAAAAAACTCAATAACCAAACAAAAAACACACGAGAAACCTCTCCTCACAAAACCACCACAACAATTCAACATTCATTTCTATTGGAAAGGGAGGCATTACAGTCTCTGGTCTTTTCCCTACCTTGCTGCTTGATGTGGATGTACTTCCTTTATATCTAAAACCATTTGCAACTCCTTCAGAGGAATACAAAATGCATTTTTGTAATTCATATTGGCCATCACATGAAAATATGAACTTTAGTCAGTGAAGCAATGAAAACAGGCATCTCCAACAATTGCATTAACAGTCTCCCACTGATGGTCATACACCATATCCCCCCCAAAAAAGTAAAAGCAATTTTAGCACAAAACAAAATTCTGGCAACGCTTACAAACTGCCAGGTCCTCTAAGAAAAGAATCAGGCCAGGAGGCACAGCAAACATGCTCTACTCCTGAACTGAAATCACTATAATAAACTTACATATATATCCCTACCTCCAATAGTGTGTAGAATTTGTCCATTTTTACGAGTAACCAAAATCCTGTGATGTCCAGTGTCTGCTATGACCAACCTTTCTCCTGAATCATCTACAGTCACTTTGCCAGGAAACAGCAGAGGAGAAGGTGGAAGGGAGTCTCTGTACAGCTTTATTCCAATGTTGTTATCTTTGATTTGTCCTCTTTCCTTGTAGAATTTCAGTGTTATAGAAGTAAATAAAAACAATTTCTCTCTGTGTCCCTCTCCAACAAGAGAAAACAGCATATTTCCACGAGGCCCAAGAATGACCAGAGTTGGCCAGCAGGACACTTCTAGGTCATGCCACAGTGCTGCATCTGCATCATTCACTACAGGGTGGACAATGTTGTATCTCAGAACGGCACTTTTAATGTTATCCAGAACTTTTTCATTTGGGAATTTCGCTGAATGGACACCAACAATAACGAGACCATCTGCAAAGAAAAATGAAATTATGCACTGAAACATATTTGAATTAAAAAAATAAAAAAAGAAGGAAAAATGAACCACAGTTATCTCATAATGTGACTGACTGTTTCCCAGAATGAGAGATGATTTGAACAAACAGAAAGCAATTACATCTCAGTAGGAATATAAATAGCTATATATGGAAAATACTCAAACTCGGAAATAACACTTAGGTAAAACTACCAAATTTTAGGACCGTAACTTCCCCAGCTGGTTGACATGAACTGTTTTTAGTTCCTGAACCTCTACATACCAAGCTAGAAAATACTTTCAAAATAATTGTGGGTAAGTTGTAGCTGTTCAACTGATACTTTGGGTTTTTTTAAAAATACTTAGGATACCTCTTTGCCTTCTGATTTCTATACATAACTATGGTGTTTTAGAAAATTCTTCTTCACAGTTAACTAGAAGCCACAAAAATAACACCAAAGTGTGGAATTCCAGCATCACCTGGACATATCTCCCTCTAGATAAACAGTAAAACATATAATGCACAGGCCTCTGAAATCAATACAGTATTCTATATTTCAAATAAAAATGGCAGCACTGACAACTCTGACAAAATGACAACACTTGTTATGAACAATGCAGGCTTGACTATAACAATTTCATAATTAAAAAATATAAAAGACACTAAAACTGATACGGTCTTATCAACTCTATTGGAGCAGAATGTTGCAGTATCAGACAGACGAAGTTATAGTACCATTAACTGCTCAAATCCAAGCAGCAGGTCAAATGTTTTAACTGTAAAGGGATCAGAACCAGCATTTATATTTGTCCTTCAAAAACATCATTAAAGCTAGAAAGACAATTCTATAGTGAACACCTGAACAGCGTAAGTCAGGTACATCATCCCCTCATGAGGAAAACTCCTGTGGAAATGATGGATGCTATGCTGAGAAATAACAATATGCACTCCCTTTAGAACACTTTGAAGGATTACAGCAGAGCACAACACTGGATTTATGCCAAGCTATTTCTGAATATTAAAAAGTACTTCCTCTTATAGAAGTAATTTCTGGACTGCTGATAACATGAACTGAATATGCACTAGGGTTGAAAATAACTTTCTGAATGCCACTTGAAATACAGAAATAGCACCACTGAAGATAGCAGTGAGAGCATATCAGATAAAGATGCTGGGCGACATTCAATCCTATGGAAAGCAGTCTTCATTCTGAAACAGGTCTCCTGAAGTTCCAGACAATAGAACTATGGCACATGTACTGTAATATTTATAGTGATTTAGGATCACCCAAACATTACAGCCTCCTGTGTTTAAACTTCTCCTGTCTGGTGATCTCACAGCTGAAGTTTCAACATGCTCCATGTAAGAAGGCATTTGAACCACATTAAAAAAAATCATCAGTGTGTGTATGTACAGAGTACATATGTACACAATGTACAGTCAATTATATCAATACTGAGGTTTGTTATTCTAACTATGAAAAAATAGGCAATATATCTTAAAGTATTCAAACAAGAGATTAAAGATCCAAATGCACTGTGAGACACATGCTTTGCCCAAGCAAGATGTTTTGTTCTTCCAACTTTTATCTTTCTCAAGCTTCTCAAGACAACAACTCTCCCCTCACCTTTCTCCTAGTGATTAGTAAATCTCGTTTGCTTTGGGTGAAGAAGATGCACACTGATACAAGACCATGTACTGAAATAGTTTTCTATGGCTTAAACACCCACAACCCTTACTGCCTATAAATACTGATATATTTATACATAGTACTGTAATATGAAGATTTAGATACTTAGCACAGCAACGTGAGATTAAATAATCCTGAAGGGCTGACAATCAAAACATGAAAACAGCAGAAAAGAACCAAAAGGGAGATCTATAGAGAAAAAAACCTCAACATATTTTTCTTTTTGTTTGGACTACCAGGCACCTTAATCTGCTCCTGAATCCAACTGCTATCCTCTGCTTCCTCATGGTTTAAATTTAAGATTAATGTTGCACACACCTTCTTTCCTTTTACCTCCACTTTCACCTCAAGCATCTCTTATCTCACTCTGGTTCCTGCAGGAACAGGATAGCTGAAATCCAAAGAAAACTTACAGGGGTAGTTCAAATACAAAAATCATTTATTACCCATCAGCAAAGTACTTTCCTCAAGTAGTAACCCCTGTGACAGGAAGTTTAATACGAGTCAAAGGAAAAAAAATATGTCTCCAGGTGGACCTTTAGTTCAGAGTGCTGCAGCCCCTTCTACACTAGTATAGATACATTCAAGCACTTTTAGGAGAAAGCTTGTGGGGAGAGGTTGCAAAAATGAATGTTTTGTTATCAGCTGATTTAACACCTTAGCCTTAAAAAACAAATTAAGGATATGACACTATATTAATACACTCACAGTGTACTATAAAATAGTTATAATTTAAAGATATTATTCATTTTATGATCAATATAATCTTCCAAAATCTCTATCTAGACCTTCTTCCCAACATGCCTGATACCCACAACAGTCCACTTATCATTTGCCATTCACCTTCCACTTGAAACTGACTCACTCCAAAAAAAACACCATGAAGGTTTTTCCTTATAAGACAAAATTCCTAATATTTGAAACATTTCACTCTATCTCAAATTTCTCCAAAGCAAACATCTAAGCTTTCCAAGGTAGAAAAATTAGTTTCAGTCTTCTGTGAAGTGCTACAGAAACCCCTCTCAAGCACTATGTAAATTTCAAATAAATTGCAATTTCTTTCTCTAGTGAAAAAGGTAACACATGAAAATAAACACTGCCAAAATTAAAACCAATCAGAAACAGCAATGGAGAATCAGACAAACATTATAATGTTATTTATTACATATATATTGTATTTAATACAATACTTTGAGGACTGAAAGCAATACTGTTCTTCATCTCACTGTTCAGTCCATTAAAATATCCCAGATAAGTGAGTAGCTGACACACTCCGTTTAAGACTACAGCTTATCTCTGACGAGCCATCGTGATGACAAGACACTGCATTCTAAATAGAAATTACCCTGCATTTTTATTCAGTCAGAGTGAGAGACAGATCTCATTTCAGATGTGACTTTAAAGACCATAATTCCCTCTCTAGAATACAGGGCTATTAATGGTATACAACATGGTGCCAATGCCAAAAAAATTCTACATCAAGCTTAGATATTTTGTTATTTCAGTTCCAATGGAAAAAAAAAGTAATCTATATCTTATTCTACCACCAATCTACATCCATTCTACCACCTCTATTATATTCTTCTCAGAGCTGGTTCCTCAGTCAAGTGTATAGAGCTACCCACTTATGTTAACTTTGAGCCTGTATCTTACATTCTTGAGTAGCTTTTTGAAAGTTGCCTTATTTATAGAGATATCAGATTTGGGCTTTAAGCACATATCCTGTTTGTCTAATCACACAGACACAACAGATACTTTATTTAACCCCCTTTAAAAATGTGATGGAAGTACACACAGTCACCTTTTTTAGGCTACTTAAAAGATTAGAAGACATTTTTAGACACCCCTGAAATATTGCCAGCAGCTTAGTAACCAGCAACAAAGTGACTCAGCTGCTCAGCCTGCAACAGTGCCAGGAAATTCTGTTCCAAGAGAGCCAAGGCACTTTTACCTTTATCAGAGTACTGGTGCTCTAAGGCGTGGAGGTCAGGCAGCAGGTGCAAGCAATTGATGCAGCAGTAAGTGAAGAAATCCAACACCACAACTTTTCCACAAAGGTCTTTGTGAAGAGAAATAGGACCTTCAGTGTTTAACCATTGTAGATCTGGAATTCAGAGAACAGTGATAGCCAGTTAAGGGAAGGGTAGGGAAAGGCACCAACACCACACCATGCTCCTGGTGCTTTTAACTTTAAAAAAAAGGAGTTTGACATCCCTTTTTATGCAGGTAGAAAAGCAAACAAAAAGTCTTTTATTTATCCAACTCATCTTTATGTTCCACAATTCTTCATAATTAGTAAATGAAAATATTATTAATAGGATCCACTGTAAGGTGAAAGTGTAGTTTGTATCTTTACACAGGCACTTTTTAATTGAAAGAACATGCAAGCCTCAGAACAAATTTCATACATTTTGAAACATGATCTACATTATTCAACCCCCAACGTCATCTGGGTAACAATCAATTATTTAAAACTCACATAAAGGCTACTAAAAGTTTGAAAGTGTTAAACTCTCAATGATTTTTTCCAACAGTTTTGTAAAGAACTGATTTCGGAGATCACTGAAATATTTTTGTGCTTATAGATTTGATCTTGATTTTCAAAGTTTGAAATGACAAGTATAAATTAATTCTGTCACATGGGAAGAAATACAGCTTTTTCAGATATGCACGACAGTACTCCTGGTCGTTTATTTTAACCACTTGACATGAAACATGAAAACGTTCTTTCCTCCTTGAAAGTCCTCTGATCTCATTAGAACACGGTATAAGATAAAGAATAAATATTCCAGAATGTGGTCAGCCATTATTAACTCTTAAAAATTATTTAAAATCACAGTGGGGAAAGACAGTTGTGAGACAATGCAAAGCTGAATTAAATTTTTGAAGGCCTTTTTAAAAAAAATGTAGGTTGACTGATCTAAAAATCCTCAAAACTTCCACTCCGACAGTTTCAGCAAGTGAGATCTGCTCCAGGAGAAGTTATTCCTACTCAAGTCAGCAGGAGGCTTGTTTTCTGTTTCACTAAGAGGAGAACCGATGTCTAGCTCCATATACTTATAAACAAAAATGGATGCATCACATTTAGCTTTGCTTGACAATAATGAGAATAATTCATCAAGTATATGCACTGTTTTCACAGTATAACAGCTTTGCTGTTTACTTTTCAAAAGAAAAGGGTAGTTTATATATTTTATGGCATTTCTCCACTTTTCACTGGAATTAAAATACCTTTCATAGATATTGGCTACTTATTTGAACCCTTTTTAGAGGGGAAAATAAGCCTTGATAGAACACTGAAACAATATTAATGGCAAAAGCTAAAATTCAATTCAGGGGTCCAAATCCAGACAGAGCAAGGATTCCCTTTGCTCCACTGGTTAAAAGTCAGAATTCATTCCTGTGATACGTGTGATTTTAACCCTGAAGTTCACCCCCTGAGGTCTCTGTCTCGAAGTTTGTGAGCTCCCACAGCTGCAGGGAGCCTCTCAAAGGTTAAAAGGACCCTGAGCAGGACTTGCAAGATCTTATAAAGCTTAACCTTTGATTTCCCCCTTAGTACATGGAGAGATGTAGAGATGTGTGAAAGGGACAAAGCACCGCAGGAGGATGAATGACATCTCCAGCACAGTTTGTTTATCAGGGACATGAAAGTTGACAAGTGCAGGTAACTCATGGGGAGAGAGAGCTGGGGAATATCCTAAGGGATGCTCCGGGAAACCAAGGGAGCTCAGGAGAACGCAGGGAGAGTTAGTAAGGTTCTCACTATGACCAGAGGCGACGGATATCAACACGCAATACAGATGGGAACAGATTTAAAAGAGAGGCTTTACAGAACGTGTTTTTGCAGCCAGTACCAGGGGGAGAGCATGTTTAAAGAGGTTCTTTTTCTTTGCCCTCCGCTCCTGGTGTTTCCAGGAGTGACGTTTCCTGTAGCTACAAGTGCCATTTAAACAGCGGCTCACGGCGCCGTCCCTGCCCGGTCCTCGCAGGCAGCGGCACCTCCAGGCAAACCCCGCACGGGGAGAGCCGGGGCTCCGCCGCCTCTCCCGGGGAGACCCCCGGCCCCGCCCGGGCCGCGCCACCCACCTCCGCCGAGCTCGGGCACCGTCAGGTCCCGCTCGCGGCTGTCCATTTTCTTCAGGTACTGGTAGACCAGGTTCTCCTTCTCCTGGGCAGTGTCGGCGTCGAGCAGCGCGTACTCGAGCTGTGTCTGGGCGGGCAGGAGCCCCGCCAGCCCGCCCGCCGCCATCGCCTCACCCGGGCGCTGTTTACCGCCCTGGCGCTTCACCGCCGCACATTCGGCACCGCCCGCGGCGCCAGGGCGGAAAACTGCGACTGAAGAAGAAAATAAAGCACAAAGTACAGACACGCAGTAACTCGTCTGTCTTAAAGCGAGACCTCCTCACTTATTCCCTGTTTTTACGTATCCTTGGTATCCACAGCACCACATTCCCGGAGGGAGCCCACGGTGGAGATTCCCGCGCAGCAGATTCAGCACAGCCCGTGTTTCCCGCCCGGCTGCTTTAGTGTTTTTAAGATGTAAAAATTGAGCAGCACCGGAAGAAGTCCAAACCACGCTCCAGTAATTTAAACGGTGGGATCTGGGGTTTTTTTGGGGGGCATACTATGGAAGAAGCGGAGAAGTTGAGCGACAGCCGCAGTGACGAACCTGCGGAAGCGAATGCGCGGCCGCGGCGGGGAACGGCCGAGGAGCGCCTGCCCGCCACCCGCAGAACCGGCGGGACACGGGACATCCCAGGGAGCATCCCGGGACATTGAGGGGCACCGGGACATCCCAGGGAGCATCCGGGGACATTGGGGGGCACCGGGACATCCCAGGGAACATCCCGGGACATTGGGGGGCACCGGGACATCCCAGGGAGCATCCCGGACACTCGGGGCCACTGAGACACACCGGGGAGCAGCAGCCGGACTCTCCGGAGGAGCATCACAGGACACTCCGGGGGGACACTCCGGAGGAGCATCCCGGGACACGCCGGCAACGATCCCGTAGCTGACTTCTTCCTCGTTTTGTTTTAAAATCTTCCTGCTCGGGCAGGAATTTTTTAAATCTTCCTGCCCCCGCCGAGGCCGGGTGGTGCTTTCGTGGTGGGGGCGGGGGGGGGAGAAGCTGAAGGGAATGGCTCGCCCTGGAAAGCTTTGCAGAGTCGGGCCCTGTGTAACAGGAGAAATTGCAAATCTACAAAAAGACGCTCATTAAATTATTTTTGGGATAGGATCCACCATGCTCCTGTCCCATCACGGACTGCTATTTGGTTTGCGGCCCAGTGTTGCTTTTTTAACATGGGCTTCTGGTGCTTTTCTTCAGATAGTGAAGGGTGGAAGGAAGAGGAAATATATTAGCGGGAGGAAGGGCAGGTTTGTGAACTGTTGCTTAAAAGAAAGGGTAGTATTTCGTGTGTTGCCATGTCTGAAGATGCTTTATTGGAAGAGGACATTTGGGAGTACAAATCCATTAAGAAGCGAAAGCATCAGAGTAATTCACAGAGCATCTCTACTCCTGTGCAGGAAGTAAGTGATGGCAAGGGCAGGCAAAAAATAAAGGGAAGTAGGAAAAAGAAATCCGTAGAAAAAACTGCTACACCTCCGAAAACCAAGCAGAGCTCACGGCCAGATCAGGATGTGGATCGATGTAAAGATGACAGTAGTGTGCACTCCCAGGAAAGCGTGAGTAGCCCGGTGGAAAAGGGCTCACAAAATGTCAAGCCCGTTCACGATGGGTACTGCCCCAGCTGCCAGATGCCTTTCTCTTTGCTCTTGGTCCAGACACCTCAGTGGCATGTCTATGAATGTTTGGAAAATCCAGGACCCATTGATAAAGGTATGACTCAAGTAAGAAAAAAGCCTTCAGAGAAAAGTTACAGACTTCTCATGAAATATTACTGTAAACCTTGTTTTTTATATTCGGCTCAGAATCTGAAATGGTAGTTGGTATGATTTTTATCTTCTTTTATTATGTTGTTATTGATAAGTATTATTTTTGTATGACATTTTTGCCTCTTCATGAAGAATGTGGAAATCTGACACGAAAATCTCATTTCAGAATCTAATCTCAATACTCTGAGAAACTTTCATGGTTGTTTATCAAGTTTCAGTATTTCATTGAACAAACTGAATGTGCATATTTAAAATAATGAAACCTGTTACAAGTACTAAGTCAGTATTAGAAGAGAGCCTTCAGGCACAAAGGTGCTACTTTTGACATCAAGTTTCTTTCTCCTTAGGTACAGATTTCATTATCCTGTATCTGCGTGATTTGTTCAGTTGTCTAGGGACATTTGGAAGCTGAAATATGCCAATTTACTTGAAATGTTAACTTGTGGGCCGCTATGGTTTAGAAATTTTGTATAGAAATCGAGATTAACATTCCTGTATCATAAGACAACGGTTTTGTTTTGAGCTCTGTACAAGAGGAATAAAACGGTCATTTTCCAAATTCTAGTTTCATGGGGAAATACCATATCTGAACAGATTTAGGTATCCAACTTACGTCCTTAATACACCTCATAACTTGTGAAACAGAGAGCATACACTCAGGAAACGTGAGTGAAGGCTGTTTTAGGTAATGCAACCACTCTCCTTTTTATATTTTTTAACTTTTCTTGGAGTTTCTTCTTCAGAACAATGAAATGTAATTCCTTTTATGCTGATTTTGGCAGTGCTTTTAATTTAAGGCAGGTGTTTTAACACCTCATTTCCGTCTCACTCCCATAATTAACAGGTGAAAAATCCTTCTGACTTGTTTATGCATTCACTTTAAAAGCCTGAAAAAGTTAGGCTGGCAAGCTCTCAGTGGGAAAGGCTTAGGAAAGAGCTATGGATTTTTTTTCTAGCATCTCAATGCTGAACGTTTTCTTCATTAAGTAAATACACAACTCTTTTTTTCTTCTTAATGTGTAATAGCAAGATAATTTGAAATGGAATATCAGGTTAATTCAGAATTGCTATTTGGTTTATTTGTTTATTACTTATATTTGAAATGTACTAGCTCTTTCTGGTGCTACTTCTCTGAGCTTGATGCTTGAATGTGAGACAATTCTAAACTAGAAGGCATGTGATTACAGGAGCACAGCATTGAAACAGGGTCAAGTATTCTTATTGTTAATGGGCTGTATAATTCAGGCACAGTGCTGTTATGAGCAGCAGCTGTTTGGTTTTAGGCTGGAAGCTTCTCATTTCTCATCTCAGACTAAGAGGCCTTGGTAGCTTGAAAATTACTTTTTACTGCCTTCTATCCTCCAGCAGCTGTATATATAAGAAAAAGCTTCTAAATGTTGTGTCACATGTGATTTTTATTTTAACTGTACCATCTATACTTGCAAAGGTATTAACATTGCATGTCTGTTTAATTCTTTCCATAGAGTGTCCTGATGGTTTGCTGTGCACCTCCACCATTCCATCCCACTACAAGCGTTACAGCCATTTTCTACTTGCAGCAAACAGGGCAGGGGATTATCTTGTAAACTCTTCAGAAGACACTGTGGAGATGAAGGGGACACATTCTACTGCTGCAAAGCCCAGCTGTTCCTCAAGTTATGCAGGGGAAACCTCACAGAATGAGAAATCCTCTAATGAAATAAAGCATGTCCCAAATGATGACTGTGCATCGATGGTACGGAATTCACAGCAAATGAAGTCTCTAAATATAATCAGTGAAAGTACTTCCTTTTTTGCAGGTGTTCAAAAACCTCAACAGACACTTCAGCTTACGCAGACCGCAGATAATAGTTGTAAATTTGAATTTTTTGATTTTGCATCCTCTCAAGAAAGTGAAACAGGAAAACATCTGTGTATTGAGAAAGATACAAGTCAGCCAAGTCTGCTACAGTCAAGAGTGGACTTCAATGACTGTGAAATTTCTTACTCTCCACTTAGTACATTTGAGGAAAGTGAAGAGGAGGAGAAAGTAAAAGTATCACAGAATAAATTATTTGAAGTGCAGAACTCAGAAGAAGAAGAAGACTCTAATTCTGTGGAACTGAAAACATTTCGTGAACTTCTCTTACAGAGGAAGCCTCAGTATGAGCATAGGAAAATGGTAAATGTCATAATAAAAAAAACCCTTGGTGAGGAAGTAAATACACTGAACCATCTAGACCCTCAGCAAGGGGTGGTAGCCAGTGGATCCTCTTTTGCTTCTAGTTACAAGGAGGCTGAACAGCCAGAATTGATTTCCTCTTCTGCCAAAGCAGGAACCACAGAGTCAGAAGATGCTGGTGCTTGTGCTCTGGATTCTGCATACGTGAGTTTTACTGAGACATCGTCTCTGCTGGACAGAGAAGATGCTGGTTCTCTTCTAACACAGAAGAGAAATGCTTTGAGGGAGCCAAGTAACGTTTTAACTCATACAGATAAAATGACTGCCAGTGCAATTAACAAAACATCTCGCCAGGAGAGTTTGCAGACAGCAGGGGAGGAAAAAGGAATTCTTAGTACAGCTGCTGTGTGCTTTCCCAGCCCCATCTCTTCTAAGTCAGTGCCATCTCTTTCATTGGCAACTATGAACACTAAAACCAGTCCTGCCAAAGGACTTAAACAAATGGATATTGGTGTTTTCTTTGGGTTAAAACCCAAAGCAAAGGAGAAAAGCAAAGGAGAGGCTAGTTTGAGTGAGAAAAAGCAGACACCAAGTTCAGTATCTCCTAATGGAAAGAGGCCCAGACAGCAAAAAAGGAAGGCTGAGGGGTCTGTGGAAGATGTAGAAGCAGTTACAGAAAGTTCAAGTAAAAATGGAGCCAATACAGTACCTTCTGGTGGCCATCGAAGGTGGAGAAAAAAATTTAAAGAATTACCTGCTACAGGTGAAGAACCAAGAAAAAACCAATGCCCTTTCTACAAGAAAATACCAGGTGAGAGGTAATTTGTTTTTTGTAGAGGTTAATTTGGTTGGAGTATTGTGTTTTTGTCCTAAAACTGAAGTTGCATGTTTTATTTTGCGTTAAGATATTAGTATTGGATTTCAATCTACGTGAACTTCCAAAAATACCAGTTGAATGCAGATAAATGTGTCTTTTTTGCTTAACCAGTTGCTATCTGTGTAGGATGGCAGCTGAAACACATATTTGGGAGGCCTTTGAAAGTACTTGTGTGTGAACACTTTGTGAAATTTTTATTTTAATAAGTGAAAATCTCTTTTTGCAGCTGTTGACTGATACACAAAACACGTTAATCTTTAAATGGCTCCTTCAGCTGCATGCAGAGTAACTATTACCTTTTAATTGGGAAGAAGGAAAGAGAAAACAAAACTAATACCTAATTAGAGACTGGTTCTGAACTGTGCATATTTAATGACTGGCTTCTCTTCCCTTTTTGCTGTAGGAACTGGTTTTACAGTTGATGCCTTCCGGTATGGAGAAATTGAAGGCTGCACAGCTTATTTCCTTACTCATTTTCACTCTGACCACTTCTGTGGACTAACAAAAAACTTCAGGTTTCCAATCTACTGTAATAAGGTAAGGTTTTTCAAGATTGCCAGATACCATCATGTCCATATGCAGCTGTAATCGCTTTTGTACTGATGGAAGTAAATAGAAGATCAGTGGTTCCATTGTTGGGTCAGTGGATGTGTACAGGGGAATGTGCATTTTGCTTGTGAGAAATTCTTACCCTGATTTGACTGGTCAGGAGGATTAGTGAAACTTCCCTGACCACATACTGTGAAAAAAATCAGGTTTAAAAAGAGTTTCTAGAGGTCACATTGACCAATCTCCTGCACAATGTGGGCCTCACTTCAGAGTTAGATCAGACTGCAGGGAGTCTTTTGTCAGTCAAATCTTGAACATAGACCAGATTTTACTATGGCTCTTCACAACCTGTTGCAGTGCTTACCCACTCTGGGTTTTTTTTCCCCTTATAATACAGTTGAAATTTCCGCTTTTGTAACTTGAAACTGTAGCTTGGTTTTTTTGTGTGCATCATGAAGAATCTGGCTCCATCTTCTCTGTAACTCATCAAGTGATGGAAGGCTGAAATAGATTCTGTATAAGCCTTCTCTTCTCTACGTTAAGCAAGTTGGAATTATTTTAGACTGGTGTCTTTAAGCTTTGTGTCCTGTACTTCAGGCTGCTGAATGGCCACGACTGCCATTAGCTGTCATATGTCCAACCAGCTCTTCTTTACTTGTAACAGGGTAGGGCACCTTGCCTAATCAACACATCCAGAGCTTGCATCGAAAAAACTATTTATGATTCATTCTGGAAGTTTCCTGGAATGCTTGTGTCCTGTGTTGCCCTTGCAGCTAGAGTGACTGCAGCCCTCCAGGAGATCCAGGGGCCTGTTACCTGGAAACTTCTTCACTTGTTTAGAAAAGGCTCTACCCACCTCCTCTTCCCGACTTGATAGTCTGTAAACTATGTTCTTCCCCTTGTTTGCCTCCTCTCTGATTCCAATCCATAGCCTGTTGACAGGGTTTTAAAAGTTTGCTTTCTTAAGATAGCTTTTTTCAGTTTGCTTTTTGAGAAGTGAAATGCTACTTGAAAGGCTTGATTATGCCCAGGACCTTGTAGTTTCTCTCTAAACCAGACTGTCTGGGTTTGAGAGCTTTTGTTTCTAAAATAAACAATGTTTCCTTTAGATTTTGTTCCTATTTTAAATCCTTTCTGTGTTCCAGATAACTGGCAATCTGGTGAAGAGCAAACTCAGAGTCCAGGAGCAGTATGTCCATGTGCTGCCGATGGACACGGAATGTGTGGTGAATGGGATCAAAGTGCTGTTGCTCGATGCCAATCAGTAGGTATCACTGCATTTGTGGTGGAAAATTTCTTGCCAGTAGTTAGTTTTTGAAATAGGTGAGTTACCTTCAAAAATGAAACAAAAATAAAACTTTTTTGAATTTCAGTTGAAGTCTGAATACATTGTGATAACCACATGTAGCTCCATAATTTTATGCTTTTTGAGAGGTTGAATGATTTTTCTAGTGGTCTGGACACTTCCTGGTTTTTGGTGTCTAGTTGGGAACATAGTGGATTTGATTATCAGATATGTTAGGTTTTTGTAGCTTCAACTGATGATAGAGAAATCCTGAGCTAAAGAAAAATGTGGTGCTTTGGATTCTGTGAGAGACACAATCTAGCCAACATTTTGAAAATTGAACTTTGAAGAAGATGCTGTTGAAATCTGGACAAGATTTCTGCTGGATTCAGTGATTTAGGGTGAGATTTTTGTCTGTTACACTGGCACTCTGTGGTAATGCTGGATTTAAAGTTCAGTGGCACCTCACTTCCAGTCCTGTGCTCTTGTTCTGCCTCTTGGTATCTTATTTGTCCATGGCTAGAGGAAGAGTCCTTCCCTGCAGCAATACATATATTGAAATGTAGGACTGTGTCACAGCTGGTTTGAGTATTACTTAGTGTAGGATTTGTTTATACTTGGAGAGAGAAGACTCCATGAAGTCCTCTGAGAACCTCTCTAGGAGTGAAGGAAGCCTTGTTGCTTATGTAATTTGTATACTTCTCATTTTTCCTGTTTATCTCTCTGATTCTCTGCTCTAATTTAAAAGTCTTACATACTTTAGCTACAAAGTTCAGCTTCTTGAAGAGCTCACCAATTCTGTCATTTTAGTTCTGATTCATGCCAGTTTTTCCTTTTTTTGAGATTTCATTTACCCTTTTTAGACGATTGATATCTAAAATAGTCCCAACTCAGATTTTCCAGTCTGAACTCTTGCCCTTCAGAAAGCTTTGGCAAGCAACTGCAGAAAGTGCAATGGATTCACTGTCACCAGTAAGGGAGTTGTATTTATAACCAGGGAGTTCTGGATCTAGGGCAACGTTTAAAATCTGCAAATAGAATTTAAAAGAAAATGCTCCAGTAAGTCGTGCAGGAAGAAAGATGAATCTGCAATAATGCAATTCTGTTTCTCCTGAATAAGAATGCTGTTTCTCTTTGGTGTGCTGTTCCCCCTTTGAATAAAATAATAGCATGATTGCAACTGAGGCAGCATCTTTATCATGCCTAGAAGGTGGGGCATCCCAAAAAGGCAGTTAATGTTTGACTGCTTTACTGTTGACAAGGGTTTTTTGTTTCTTCTTCCCATCTCAGGTGAGAACTCAGGTCAAGCTTGTCTATGGCCATAGACAGCTGCAGAATTCCTTTAGAAATCAGAAATTTCTAGCTAAATTTGTCTGCATAGTAGCTATGATTTAAAGTGCTGTTCTGCACACCCTCCTGCTACTGAAGGGTGGTCTGTCTCTTAAGGCTCTTTAACAGTATAGAGAGTTGACATAATTTTTGTGGGATTTTTTTTGTTTGTTTTGTTTTGTTTTTTTTTTGTTTCAGTTGTCCAGGTGCAACAATGATCCTTTTCTACCTACCAAGTGGGACTGTTATTCTGCACACAGGGGACTTCAGGGCAGACCCTTCCATGGAGCGCTACCCTGCTCTGATGGGTCAGCAAGTCCACACCCTTTACCTTGATACCACGTAAGTTGTCTGCAAATGGGATTTTTTTAGTTTATTCTTACTATTTTCAGTTTAGTAAGGCTTTATATGAACCAAATAAATATAAGTTGAAATGACATTGCCGTGATAACGCTTGTTAGCTCTATTTAGTGTTGAATAAAAGCAGATATGTACAGCTTGTTCATTGATTATGCTGTTACATGAGAGAATGAAAGTGGGTAATGGAAAAGGTGCTGAAGTATTTGCTGAGATAACCATATTATTTATAAATAGTATCACATTCTGAGTGTCAAAACTCATACATCTAAGTGTTCAGCTCTAAAACAAGAGGTTTATGGAATGCCAGTTTTCAGTGGATTCAACTCTATTTTGAAAAGAGAGTGTGGAAGAATTCAAAGGTGAAAGAATGCCAAATGGTTGAATCAGTTTTGGGGATTTTCATTAGACCTGTCTCTGACTCATGTATATAAAATTGTTTTTGTGTGAATGATGACTAATGCCCAGCTGCAGACTTTCATTTCTGTTCCATATGTTCCTGTGAATGAGTAATGCCTTATATTATGGTTTGTGTGTATGACAAAAAATAGACATAAGAATATAATTAGGATGTGATACAAATATCTAGCTTGCAAGAGCATTTGGTATTTATGAAGAAGAAAATGTGGAATTCAGTGCCAGAGAGTGAATAGTTGTAGAGAAAACATTGCTATGCTCAATGTAATTTTTTTTGCAACAATTTCATCTGAGCACCTCAGTGTTTCTAATAGACTGAAATCATATAGAAGAATAATGTCTTTTTCGCTTACTGTGTACATGCAGTTTTGAGGGCCTTTTTGGTAATTTCAGGTGTTTTTTATCTTTTGTACAAAGTGTTATATTTTGTTTCCATGCCCCAGATACTGTAGCCCTGAGTACACTTTTCCTTCACAACAAGAGGTTATCCAGTTTGCTGTCAACATTGCCTTTGAGACAGTGACTTTAAACCCACGAACTCTAGTTGTCTGTGGCACTTACTCCATTGGAAAAGAAAAAGTCTTTTTAGGTATGTATAAGAAGTGTACTGGATCAAATGTCTAAGTAAATACCTAGTTTAGTTTTAGAAGGTTGCTTTCTTGAAGGTATAAAAGGTCATTTAGTCTGAATGTTCAGATATTGTGTAAAGAAATTAAATTTATTTAATAATCCTCCCGCTATTTTTTCAGTTTTCTAATCAGTAAGTTTTAACTTTCTGAAAAAAATAGTGTTCTGCCATGTTTATAACCTCTCCCCCCCCTTTATTTTATTAAGGCAATTAATAAAATAAATAAATTAGGTCTTTATGACAATTTTGTTGTTAATAAGTTCATGGTGTCAAGAAAAAGCAAAGGGATGTTATTCTTAGTCTTCTGTTTTGAGTTTTTTCTTCCAGGTTTATTATCTATCTTTTCTGGCTAAGTGAAGATCTTGTGTGCTATGCTTCACTCAGTTACAGCACCAGGAACCAACATGATTGCCCAAACATCTGCTTTAGAGCAGGCAGCTCTGTACCTTTGTGCTTTTGTGTATATTTAAGGTCGTCAATACAAGACTTATTTTCACTGAAATTTAGTCTGTCTTTAACATGGGCTGTTTGTCATATATTCCAAAAGCTGCACGTTTCTGGCATGTTTGGAATAAACACCAGTTCACCTCAGTAACATTCTGCCAAAGAAATGTGGCTTGGAATGTATCAAGGTACTTTCCAATTGTCATACAAAGTTCTGCTGCTAAAATGTAGGAGACAAAGGTTTTTAGCAGCCATTACAGGTTTCTCTTCTAAGAGAAAGAATAACATAGAATATATTGTATTTGTAATGCATATACAAATAATATATTTGTATTGTTAGAATACAAAACACTATATCCTGTTAAATATGGATTTCTTTTCTAATAGTAAAAATTATCTTGTACAATAATCAGGACTATCTCCAAAACAAGCCAAGAAAAGAACCCTTACAGTTTTCTTTATCTGATTTTTTCCTGATGAATCCTAAAGCAATTGCTGAAGTTCTGGGCTCAAAAGCAAGTATGTCCCGTGACAAGTACAAAACCCTGCAGTGCTTGGAGTCGACAACTGTTAATTCCCTCATCAGTGTAGACTGGAAGGGTACTTTGCTTCATGTTCTTCCCATGATGCAAATTAATTTTAAGGTAAGTTCAGAAAAAGGATTCTGTTGATGAACCTGCTACTAAAATTCTCTGGGCTCCTCCCAACCAGTGCTGTGTTTGGTGCTTTTTAATCTCTTGTCGGATCATATTTATTTAGTGGAGCTTTGACATGTAGCAATACATTGAAAATGAAATGCAATTAAACATTAATAACTTCTCCAAACATGATGTGGTGCTTGTACAAGATAAGGTGAGGCTTGTTCAAAGACCTGCTCTTTGCAGGCCTTTTTGAAGTAGATTTATGTAATGACTACCTGATCTGTCCTATTAGCAATTAATATATTGTGACATGGAGTCCCTGTTTTCAGCTTTTACCTGGTCCAGTGTAGGAAAAGACTAAATGGATTTTCTGCCTGTGAGCCTCTGTTTTGAGGCAGCCTATGAACACGGCTAACTACCATCAGGTGTCTGATTTCCAATGTATTTATAGCCATATTTTTGTCTTTTAAAAGAATATTCACTCTCTGGGCTGATGATTTACACTGGAGATAAGGTTACTTGAAATCAGTGAAATCTAGCACATAAACCAATCCATGCACTGAGTGAACTGTGGGTCACCTCATATGTTCACGTGCTTTAGTTTTTCTACACGATCTTCTCTAATATTTGTAGCAAAACCACATAAACCAGTTAATTTTAAAATGTTATTTAATCTAATTTGATTTCAAATGCACATTTGGTTGAGATTTGAAACACTCAATTTTTGTTGAGTGTTTTTTCTGGGAATTTCTTAGTTTGGAAAGATGACTCAATCCTAGGTTATACTAAATAGACTGCAAAATACTGAAGGGCAGTAAAGTAAAGCATCAGGCTCTAGATTAAAGGTAACCTGGAAGAAGGAGAAAAACAGTGTATGTTTATGCCTTACAAACTTGGATTCATTTTCTTGTTTTGCTTCAGGCCTGTTGTGCCACCTCAAGCAAATCCTTCAGAGCAAGATGGTATTTAGCTGCAGGACTAGTCAAGGTCAGAGTTGACCTAAAAAGGAATAAAAAAGGCTATATGATTTGGATGGAGCTGCAGGAGATGGAATTTAGTATCTTATTGCTTTAACTTTGTTCCATGATATTTCCACAGAGGAGCAGAAAATGAGTAATGGAAATATGTATGGATTTATTTTTCATGTGTTGCGTTGTCTTAAACAGTAGTTTATTTTAGTTTCTTCTACAGATTTCTGGGTTGCTAAGTCACCTGTCCCAGCATGCATGGATACTCACATAGCTGGACTTTCAGGGGGTGCTTGTACCCTCAAGGACAGCTTTACTTCCCAGAGGGAGGCAGTTGTCCTGCAGGATCTCACCTCTGGGATCAGGAGGTTCTACAATGTGACAAAAGCCATGCCTGGACCCTGAAAAGGGCCAGGAGAGATGAAAGGCACCGTGATTTTGTGGGTGAGAGTCCTGGTCTGACAGCAGGGCCCTCTGCACTGGGGCTGTGCCCTCAGGTGTGAGGTTGAGTGCAGTCTCATGCCATCAGTAGTAAACTTGTGTCCATGTAAGGTGGGCACGCTGGGGAGACTTCCAGAGTGCAAATCTTCCAATGAGGCCAGCAGCTAGAGGAGTGCCTGGGTGGAATGTATTGTCAGTAAAACGTGGAGAATTTTAAATGCTTAAAGATGAGTTCATATGATAATTTATCTTACTTTTGGATTTGATATCTATTAAGAAAATATTAAAATCAGATTTTTTTCAAATCAGGTACTTCACTGCAGTGTTTGGTTTTACCTCAGTAAAATACAGGGATTGCTGTATGTGCTGACAAATGGCTGTTCTTGAATAAGCCAGATGAGTTTAAGTGGTGTTAGGGCTGGTGGTAAATTAAATATTTAATAATGTTTGAGTCTTTTCCTATCTTATGGAATCTGTTTGTGTACAGTGCTGACTTAAGCGACACTCTGAATAACAGGCTGTCATGGTGATTGAAGGAGGTTGGTGTAGCAGTGAAATATATTTTCCATTTCAAAAGGATGAAGGTTTAGAACAGTCTTGGCTAAAGCAATAAACGAAGAAATTGGAATGTGTATTTAAAATGGACTTGTTATGAGTAAACACTGTTGTAATTTGTTTTGGGGAAAGAGACCGTCTTTTCCAAAATGCATGCATGGTTCTTTTGCAACAAACAATTTTTTGTAACTCAAAAATTGAGGCCTTTGCCACTTGACTATGCAGTGGAAAATTTCCAGGAAACTGGGCTCTATGGGTCTTTGAATCTCTTTCATGTTGTTTAACTCAGCAAGGTCTTGCACTGGCATTGAGGTGAGACTTTCAGAAGTGCTTGCGATTGAAATGCACAAATTTTTTGTAAGATTGAAATTGCATCCTTAATGTGAATGTTGTGCACTTGATTTATAACAAAATTGAAAAGCAGATTAGTATTGTTAATATAATAATCATTTCATTTGAAGTACTATATTTAGGTTTCATTAGAGCAAGGGGAGCAAATATGTGAATAATTACCTTAAGATATGTTAATCCTCCCAAAATGAAGTGTGAAGGAGAATTAGACTCCTACAGTTATACCTTTAATCAAGTGAGGACTGAACATTCACAGTGTATTCAGAGTCACAGCAGTGGGCCATAATTC
The DNA here is from genome assembly GCA_013397815.1 of Aleadryas rufinucha. NCBI lineage: Eukaryota > Metazoa > Chordata > Aves > Passeriformes > Aleadryas > Aleadryas rufinucha. The sequence goes on from VZTH01016301.1 coordinate 207,262, forward strand.
CTGTTGCTGAATGTGTGCTGTGGTAGGGCTTTAAAAAATTCTTTTATGTACCCAGTTTGATGGGTTCTGTGTGTTGCTACTGGACATTGTGCTGAAGGTGTTGACTGTGGCAGTCTCACAGGCAGCTTTCTGCTGCCCTGTTTTATAGTTGCCAAGTGTCTGACAGGTTGGTTAATGTTCTATCACAGCCCATCTATCCCACTCTGCCCCCCTTTTTTAATCAGTCTTTATTTTGTATTCCTCTCTCTCCAGCTACTATAAACTTTATGATTTTGAGTTCTGTAACCTTGTAGAGCTTTCAAATTAGGAATTTGCCTGTAAGATTTTATACAGGACACATGAAATTTATTTTCTATTTTTAGAAATTTTTTAACTTGAAGCAATACTGACTCTATTTTTAACTTGAAGCAATACTGACTTCACTTTATCCAGGAATAGGATTGTACATTCCTTATGCTTGGAAACTTTTTCAAGGTAACTTTCTTTTTAGAGTGAGAAGATGAGAGGTGGCTTCCTTCCTGTCTTGGAGAGGTGGTAAAACATGGTTTAGTGCTCAGAGCAATACTCAGCTCATGCACTGTCTTGCTGTAATTTTTTTTGAGGTAGCTTAATTAGCTCTTGTTACTTCTGGGCATAAGCAGGTGTCAGGATCTCTGTGGCCCTGCAAATTAACCAGATGATTTTGCACTGAAGTAGCATTTCACCATCTTCTATTTCCACTCAGCTGCTGACCTCCAGCTTAGAGGAGGAAATGAATGATTTGTGGAGATGAAGGTGTTATTATTCCTTATGTGTTCTAATGTGTAATGCATAGCTGTTCATGTGTGCTTAATTTGGGTGAAGGAGCTGAGATCCTAAGGGACAAGTTGTTTTGCAAATGTCAATATTTATCATTAATAATTTCAAGGTAGATGAGACTTAAAAAATACCAGCACATGAAAATAAAATGTAGTCTGAAGCATCTCCATCATGAAATGGCCAGCCTTTAGTCTAATTAGCTATTTAATGGGATTAAGGATATGCTATTTTTTTTCACAGGGCTTGCAAGAACACTTGAATAAGTTTTCTGAGAATTTTGATCAAGTTCTGGCTTTCAAACCTACGGGGTGGACCTACTCTGATTCATACCTTTCTCTGGAGGATATCAAGCCTCACACAAGAGGAAAAATCACTATATATGGTATGAGACTGTCAAAGATTCAGTGCATTTAGCTTTATGTGGATGCTCTTCCTATTTTTATTCTGGAAACTCCTACTGATTTTGGTAACTGCTGCTTTTTCTGGTAACTCATTGAGAAACCAAACAGATCTCTTCAAGAGAGATCTGTGAAATGAGTGAGAACACCATAAATGCAGATTTTTTACATACATTTTGCACCTGTCCTCCTTGTGCAAATAAAGGCTTTCATCTGATACAGGCAGAGACTTCAGGGATGGAGTCTTGGCCTGACTGATGCTGGTGGCAGAGCAGTTCCAGAGCTGAGATTTCATTCCATGTCTTACTTGTGTCTGAGAGACTGTGTCTTCCTCTCAGTTCTTATTGATGGGTGGAGCTCAGTCCCTTAACATTCCTTTAACCAGCTCATTGAAGTTGCTTAGCTTGCTCTGATGAATGACTTGGTGACTTAATGCAAGGTGATTTTCCTAGAAGGAAAATTGATGCCGGGGGGGATTGTTTTACTTTAGCTATAAACTTCGGGTCCCAAATAGGAATTGAAAAAACACTTTTATCTAAAGTATTTTTTAGCTGGAAGGCTCGGAGGAAGCTAAGTGGACTGACAGATGGCTGTGATTTGTTTTCATTTCAGGGATTCCTTACAGTGAACACAGCAGTTACCTGGAAATGAAGCGTTTTGTTCAGTGGTTGAAGCCACAGAAAATCATCCCCACTGTAAATGTTGGTGACTGGAGAGACAGAAGCTTGATGGAAAAGCATTTTAGAGACTGGATGACCGAGGGCAATAGGCATAAATAAATATAAGGAAGAATGTATATTTCAAAGGAGGTAGGCTGGAGTGGGAATTGAGTTCCTGTGAGTTTTATTTATCTGCTTTTTCCACGGAGCTTTCTTTAGGGAGGACTAAACTGCCATTCTCTGAGGAGAGATAAATTTGGGGAAAGAAAAAAAGGCACCTTGCTTTCTTGTGTATTTACTACTTTTTTTTCCTCCCATAACTTACCATTTTTGCAAGTTCATATTTCAGGTTATTTTTATTTTACTCTGTTTCCTCTATTCTTAGAGATTTTCCTCAGGTTGTGGAGGTGCTCAGATGTGTAATGCTGGGGATTAAACAGTCTCCAGGGTAATTTCTGAAAATAAGTTACTGTAATAAAACAATACAATACTAAGCTTATGTCATATGCTGTCAACTCAGGCTTCAGAGAAGCTCATTTCATGAGGCAGAACTTACTATTGTGATTTAAATCTTGTAAAAAAAAAAAAAAAAACAAAACTTACCTTGTGAGAGAGGACTGACTTGGGCTCCTGCAGCACAGGTACTTCAGAGAACTGTTTCCAAAAGATGTTTTTACCTGCATTCTGCTCAAGATTTTCCGAGGTTTTTTTAGTTATCTTTTTAAAAATAAAGAATATATGTTATGCCTGTGTGTTTTTTCTGAGCAAAATGGATTTCCTTTCAGGGCCAGAGTTGCTAACCTGAACAACCTGTCTGCAATACCTTTGGTGAATGTGCTGTGCGTGTTGGTTGTCTGAGGTTGCTCCTGTGTCCTGGTAGTGCCAGTTCTCAGCAGGTGCTCAAAGCACAGAAGTGCTTCCTCACCATGTAATCCCCACTGGGGTTTGCAGGGCTGTTTTTATACAGGTTTGTCACCTGAATTCTGGAAAAACAATAAAAGCAGATACTAGTACTGGCAGCAGGAAGGTAAATTGCACTTTGCATTTTTTGCCCTTAATCCTACCAGATTATCCAGTGCTGCTTCTTCCATATTTGCTTGGTGTTTGTTACTGGAGTATGTGGGTGCATGCAGGCACACTAGTAAAATTTTAATCACTAAAATAAAAATGGTTCCAAACTTCCAGGATAGAATCACATGTAAAGAATCATCCCCCAGCCCCTCAGAGTAGCTTGTCTGGAATCCTCAATGCCATTTTATGTTGTAAAACATTTTTTAAATGATCAGTGTGAGTATAAACAGATACTTATCTCTGAGTGATGAGCTCTGTAATGTGAAGTTGCTTGTTTTATTTCTGTCTTGTGAGAGAAAAAACTGAGAAACTGATGGAAAAAAGATTCTTTGTACTAAAAGGATTGCAAATCAGTATTTCACTGATGTGGCATTAAGTGCTTCAGTTTAAATTAAGCATTTAAAGGAATCTGAAGTTTTTGTCTTCATGCATAGTGCTAGCTGGCTCTCACAAGAACTGGCAACTTCTTGGACTGGAGTGCTCATTCCTAGGATTCTACTCCTTTTTGGAGGTGTATGAAAAGTATCTCTTATGGCTCTTGCAAATACCAAACCTGAATTAGTGCCTTGTACAAATCAGAGCAAATTTGGGGGTTCTATTTGGTAGGCAATTGCTTTTACCAGTTGAATCATTAAGGAATTATATGTTGGTTTTTTGGCCCTCAGGGTCTTTTTCCTGACTAATTTTTGCACCAAGTGTGAAAGGCTGGAATAAGCACCCCAAAGTCAAATCTTAGTCACAACTCAGACATCTTCCTGCTTCCATAGTTGCATTTTCAAGAATGACTGTTCCTACAGAGAATGACTGTGTCTGTGTGTATGTGTGTGTGGGCTCCCACCAGGCTGATGCTGTTCCTGGATTTGCAGTTCCCTCAGTCTGTGCCAGTGGTAACTCAGAACCCAAACAATTCAACTTTCAGGGCAGCCTGATGAGTGTGAGGCACCTGTTACCTCTCCGTGGCTCTTTACCTCCTGCTATCAGTTTCTAGCCTGTTACCCAGAATGAAGGGTTGGGTCTTTTTTCTTTTAAAAGCAAATTTATTTCTGAAACTAACCACAAAAATGGTGTATTTTGGAATACACTGACTCTGGCATCTGCAGGACTGACCCAGTTAATCCTGCCCTGATGTGGAGCAGATGGGGATGGTCTCATTTCAGTCAGTGAAGAAGGGCTTTAGTGCTGGGGTCTGTTTCCATTTGCCTGCTCTGCTGTAGGTACTCCTGCACTGGCCCACTGGCTGCTTTCATTCCTCCCCCTTTCTGGTTTGTATTTGCACTTCCACCAGCTGGCTTTTGTATGTAGTTGAATTCTAGAGCATTTCATCCACCTTTGTGGTGGGAAGTCTCCATGTTACCCAGTTACTTGGCCTCCTTTGTATGGAAAAAAGTATTTTCAGAATCCAAACTCAGGACTAAATTATTTTTGTTCTCTTTACAATAAAGAAGATTAATAACGATTAGATTGCGTAGGAGGACATACAAACAGATGTGGAGAACTAAATATAACTAACAAGAATTTTGTGGGAAGATGTGTGTTGGGGCTTTTTCCCTTGTCTGGGTAGTTCCAAGGGGCATCTCTCTGATCTCAGCAGCTGAAGTCCTTTGGGGAGTGCAGACCTGGGATAAACCCAGTTTCAGTGTTATTGTGCAGGTGTCATTAATTAGGACTTAGACTCTAGCTCTACTTTTCCTAATAAAGAAGTGAATTCTTTTTTCAGTCTTTGGGTGGTGCTGGCATTAGAGATAGATGAATGAAAGCATTCATTATTTTGGTTGCAGCAACGGTGCCACCTTTTCACAGTCAGGGGCTGGGGACTTTGATGTCTGTGGTGCTACAGAAACACTAGAGCAGGGTCCCCTGGACAGGGGGGTGGAGGAGTCACTCTGTGTTCTGAACCTCACATCAAATTACTGTCCTGAACTGACACAAATACTACCAGATTTCACTAAAGCAAGATGGGCCTGTGAACATCCCAGAGGCTCTTCCTGTTTGTCTGGTGCTGACAGGCTCAGGGCAGAAAGCAAAGCAAATGAAAGGGGGCAGTTGTAACACTCCTGATCGGCGCCCAGAGCGGCTTTCAAAGCCAACTCCTCTAAAGAATCACTTTGTATTTCCCATCAGGACTCCTGCTCTGATTACATATCACCCCAATAGGCAGATAAATGAGCTAAAAGCAACTCTGTTGGAAAAGGGTAGCAGGAGGGGAGAGGGGAGATGAGGAGAGTGGTTTCTGGCTGTGCTGTCTCAGGCACTGGGTTTCGGGCTGGCTGTGAAAAATGAAAGCACCCACAGCCTGTGGCCACCACTGGGGAGGCTGCTGGGAGGGCACGTGTGAAGCATTGCAGAATGAAAGCATATGGGCAGCTAAAGGGAGCTTCAAGGTGCCAGTATCTCTTTAAACCTTGATGTGAAATAACAATTGATAGCAACTTGGAGTGGAGAAAGGAACTGAGATGCCACTGGCATGGTTAAAGCATTTCTCTTATTTGATTAAAGCTGTCTGCTCACATGAGCCTCGTAAAGGTTGTTAGGATAAATTGCCATTTAAGTTTGTTTTCTTTTTAAGAAAGTGTGACTTCAAATACATCCTTCATGCAATTAGGGGTTGATTATGACTGAACATGAATTTTGAATTTGAACACTGCTTTGGGAGGATTGTGGGAGACTTGTTTCCATGTCAGGGTAAAGATGCAGTTACTGCCTTGATGTGTTTTCAGTGTCTGAATAATTTTTGGTGAGTTTTCTTTGGTAGAGGACAAAAAGCAGCAGGTGAGTTTTGAGAACAAGAGAATGCAGCCCAAATATTCCCATCCTCCCTTAGCTACAGAAAACCAGCTGTTTCTCGTTTCAGAACCACAACAAATAAGAGCATCACTTTTGAGGGTGGGTCACAGGCTGCTTTATGTGTTTAGGATTTATAGTGAAATGATGCAATTTGAAATTTTATTCAATAGCCACCATTCCAAACTGAATGTGTTTGCCAAACATTCAGTATTAATATTTTAGAACACACAATATTAGTATCTAGTGGGAAACATGGCAGGGATGAATGAAATTCACAGGAAATATTGAAAGCTTGTCAGTACCAATATTAAAAATTGAAGCTCTTCTCTTAAGTTTCACATCTTGGTACAGATCATAAATGTGCATTTGGAGTGCTGAATTTAATGTTCTCCCCAGCAGTGCAGAGAAGGTAGAATGAGATTCCAGCCTTCTAACAGGAGTGAAGGGACAAGACAGTCTGTCACTCTTTGCAGGGAAGGAAAACAGCACAGGAGAGCTGACTGCTGCCTTCCCACTGAATCTAACCAGCTCTACCTGCTGTCTGCAGGCAGGAGGTTGGGTGGAGGAAATGCAGCCCACAAAGGCAGAGCCCTGCACTGCCTGGAGGCCTCTTCTCTTTCTCCTTTCTACTCTGGACCTTTACCCACTGTTGTACCATGGCACCTTGTTATCAAATCTCCAGCAAATACTTTGGCAGGGAAGAGGCTTTTCCACTCTGTCACATCTGCTCTGCTATCTCAGAGCAGATAGGCACTTGTTTGTGCCAGTTTCCAATAAGTTCTTATATAAGCCAGTTTTAAAAACCTCTAAGCTTTTCCATTTGGCATTTGAGTTAAACTTTGTTCACCTTTCCTTCTGTACATTGCCTTGCTTGTTAAGGATGGAAGAGGAAAAAGTTCACCACCTCAGGGAAAAAGACACCAGCAATGCACCCGAGGAAAAGGTGACATGAGGACACAGATGCCACCAAGGGTGACTTTGGAGCAGAGTTCAGCAAGAGCAGAGCTGGCTGTGGGGTTCTACATGTGCTGCCTCCTGCTGCCTCCCACCCCTCCTGCCTGTCCACCACTATCCTCCTCCCTGCAGAGGCCATGATTTCAGTGAACTCTGTTGTGAGAAGCAAAGCTGATTTTTCTGACCACTTCAGCCGTTTGTCAGCTCCTAGCAGAGACCTCCCCAAATGCGGCACTGCCAGCAGCAGGATCTGACCCACTTTTCAGCTCCTGTTTCAGAGAAGTGATGCACTGGAGCATTTATCTCAGCAGAGCTTCTTCAATCAGAGAAAGGCAGGCTGGATTTCTCTTGTTACTGATGTCTTGTTATTTGCTTGGCTCTCTGCCCTGCTCTTGGTCACATCTATTGCCTGAACAGGGAGGGTAAAGCTGAATTCTGTTCTTTGTGCTGCTACCCAGCGACCATCTGAGGAACTGAGCTCTGCAGCACAGCAGGAGCCTGGTTTTTCTCTAACACCTTCATGGTCATAGCCCAGCTCATTCCTTGGAGCTCATCTGTGGGGCTAACAGCCAGGCAAGGGGCAATTGGCCAAGGGGCAACTGGCATCCCACAGAATGGCTGGGGCAGGGACTGACAGCCCTGGGGGGCAGTGGGCCATGACAGAGCTGTTGTGGAGTATTGGTGCCCTTAGAGCGTGACAAACACTTCCAGTAGTGTGTGAAGGTTCCTGATTTTCTGCCATATAAACACAAAGTATTCTGTATTTGACAAAGGATAGGGATGAACGCAGCAGGACAGTGGTAGAGTTAGTGACAGCTCATTAGGAAATTATTTACTCCCCAGCTGCCGTAACAGATTAGTGGGGTGGGAGGAGCAGGGATGCCCCGTGGGCTCATTTGGCAAAGGATCACTCACAACACAGCAAAAGTCAGGCTGAGGACAGTAGGGTGGGGGGCACAAGCAGGGCATGACTCTGGAGCTGCTGTCAGCAGGAGCTGGGGGTCTGCATCCTCCCTGCCCACACCAGCACCACCTGTAGGATCCCACCACCACTTCAGCTGGAGTTACTCAGAGGAATGTTGTCATTCTAAACATTTCTAAACCTCCTCGCTGTGCACCATTCCCTGACAGCGTCCTGGCTTTGTCCCACTTGGAGGACCAGGGCAGGAACCTGCCATGAACTTCCCCTGCTCCAGAGAGGTTCAGTGTGGCAGCAGCTCTCGAGTCTGTGAGCTCTGCAAGGGCTCTGAATGGGTCAGTGCAGGAAATCTAATGGCCCTCATTCACCCGGTTTTCACACCAAACACAACCAGAGGGACAGATGGCATCACCACACGGTGCCACAGCCCACTGACAGGTGTGGGTCCCCTGTGGGGATGACAGCAGTGACCACCCCCTCCTGCAGGCACAGACATCCTCCTGTCTCCTGGCTGCAACGCCAAAACAGCCCTGCACTATTCCCAGCCGTGTGATCATCAGCAATTGTGCCATTGGCAGAATTTAAAAAGACAAATGGATGGAAAGGTTCCAGGGTGATCAGACCACAGTGCAGGGGATGTTTCATCCAGGTGCCAGAGAGACTGGACACATGTTTACTCTGAGTTATTTCAATGTTTTAGCTGACCTTGAGGGCAGATGCTGCCACTTGTCTGATGCTAGGAAATAACCTGAAGCAGACTTAAATATTCTTTTTAAACACCAAATATAACAAAAATGTACTTACAGCAGAGAACTCCTGTTTTACCATCTTTGACATATTTTTTTTCCTACCCACAGTCCCTCTTGCTGTTTATAGTTGTTCCTCATGACTGAGTTTTCCTTCCTCTCTGTTCTCCCCCCCAGCTACTTTTCCACTACTGGGGATTTCTCAGAAATGTTATGCTGCCAGAATTCACTTTTATTCTTAGAAATTGGAGCACAAGGGCAATTGCTTGGAAGCAAAATGACGTCTGTGAAGAATGACTTTGGACATTGAATAAAACAGAAGAGGAGCAAATTGGAGGACAGAAGGCCAGAATTCCTGTAGGGCACTTAGTTAGTTTAAGGACATTTAGCATATAAATGAGGTTATTTTGGCAAAATGTGTGCTGGTGTAGAATATGTGACTGATCAGTAGGGGCTGCTGATGAGCAAGTACTCGAAAACATTGGCTTCTTCTGGTTAAAAAAACTGTGCAACCCTCATCACTGATGGAGGTAGTATCCTTCCAACAGCCTTGAGGCATAAACCATGGCTTTATCCTGTGTTTTATAGGCACAGACAGAAACAGAAACAAATTTCTTGGGAAAACGTACAGAGGCAGGAAATAAAAAAAGGATGTAGCTCAGTAATGTCCCTATTGATGAACATCACAAACATCCAACATTTTAAAAGAAGATTAGCATCACTGATAGCCTTGGTCTCAGTGCTCCCATCAACACTTTGACTTCACCCTCCACTCTGTGTTATAAACAAAACAAATCTCAGGCACAGATCGACCCAGGCACCCCAGGATGAAAAACTGAACATGGCCAGACACTTTCTATGGCAAGTCCAGTCCTGCTGCTACCTCAGCAGCTTGGTGCCCCCCAAAGTGCTGGTCCTGCTGTAAGATGGAGTCACCAAAGAGCTGTCAGCAGCAAGCAGAGGGCTCCTGGTCGCTGAGGGTCCTCATAGTGGAGGTGTGGTTTCATTTACGGTGATTTTCCTGAATGAAAGATTCAGGATCAGCCTTGTCTGGCTTCTCTCCTTCTTTAAGGGATGCAATAAATTAGAAGGTGATAAGGTGATTCAAAATTCCAGTAGCATTTCTAGGAACTGTCTGGCATGCTCCAAGTTCCTCGCAGTGACCTGCTGGCCAGCCTGCAGGAGGGAAGTGGCTGGCCACGGCGAGGCTCATATGTGGACCAAGTATTTATCCCTGGCAGACAAACCAAAAAAGCCCTTAGAGCATCTCAGGTTACCTTGTCAGCTCCACAGACCCACAGATAGACAGTCAGTACATGCTCTTTCTAGCCCCTGCTCTGACAAAGCAAGCAAGGAAGCACCTTTGTAAATATTAGCATGTCCCCCAATGGGCCTGAAGTACTGGATGAATCCATGTGGCTGAGATTTCCCCAGTCCCTGCCGGTGCAGCTTTCCATGAGCAGCACAGATGTTGTGAGCCAGTTCCTTGCAGGGAAGTGGGAACATCACCTGGCATTCCCTCAAGACAGCGCGACTGAAGGGACTCAGGTAAGCCAGTTTCTGCAGGACATTAGGGATGGCTTCTCCCTTAGCATGGAACAGGCACATCAGCATCTCCCCATAGCATGGGGCATCAACGAAGCAGCCCTCATGTCTATAACATACAGGTCTGATGGAGGCTTTTCCAGCAATGTTCTGGGAGCTAAAGCAATTCCTAATATTGAATGTGATGCTCGAGATCACACTCATGGTAAGAGACAGCTTGATGCAAATGTGTCTGAAAGCACTTCTTGAATTTTACTGAGTGTGTGTGAGGAAATGGCTCTCCTGAGGTCACCAGAAAATCTGGGGCAAAACACAGATTAAGCACCTGGTGTCCCCAGCTCACCACGGATCCACTCTCTCTGCAGTGCGCAAGGTGACATCACTCTCCTTTATTGCAGTTGCTCCTCTTTGCAGAATCCCTTTGCAGAAATTCCAGCCATGCTGAAGTATGTCTGGCTGTTACTTAAATATCCCTATTAAATACATAGGTATTTATTTAGATATCCTTCTAATCTCCCAGGTTGGAGGGACTCCGATAAGCAAGACACTGCATTACACAGAGCTTGTTTCTGGCTGAGTTCAGAGTGGACACTGCATGGATAACCTTTCCTGGCTGGACTTGTTCTCCTGCAGGACTTGTGCTCTCTTAATCAGTTTGTGACTCCAACCCCAGTTCTCAGGAGTGGTGCCCTTGAGAGGAAGTGTGGGGGTTGTGTGGTCTGGTCTGTGCTTTCTGTTCAATGGGCTTTTTATTTTTCTTAACTCCGATGACCTCACACCAATATGGAGACTTCCCTTACCATTACTTACTTGCTCTTCCAGGACTTGCTTTTCTCCTGGGCAATTGCCATCTTCCTGCCAAAGTGCTAGAAAAAGCATGATTCATGTTTGGGAATTCAAAGGGAAATATTAGCAGCCACTATTGAGTGAGTGCAGCACAGGAGTGTGCCACAAATTAACAGCCAGAGAAACAACCTAAATCTTTATTTAAGTGTAGCTTTTTTTTAAAAAGGCTGTTTGGTGACTCAGCTGCAGATTACTGGGAAGTTACAGGTAATCTTTGCAGGACAAGGAGGGCCCACGTTAGGAGCAAATGAGGTGTTTTGCAGCATACATTGTGTTGTAAAGTGTTAACACATTTATTAATCATATGTGGGCAGACAACTTCACACACTCCACCAGAATTTACTGTACCAATCTAATTGTTATATTGTATCTCTGTAAGTGTTATGAATCAGCCAATATGTGACATTAATTATCTGCATTTAGCATTGTGCAAACTGGCATAATGATCAGTTATGGAGTAACACATCTGTGACTGTTTACTGAAGTACAGAAATAATCCCCCAGTTTTCTAAAATATTCTGGAGTTAAGCTGTACATGCTATATCTAACCAAATCCTGGTTTTGTCCAAAAGTAACATTCTTCCATGGCTGAGAGGGGCAGCATGCAGTGCTCAGCATCTGCTTCAGCAGCAGGTTCCGTGGAGGTGGCTCTTCTCCCACCACCATGGGGGATCTTCTTCACTGATTCACCTCTTTTGGGAAATGTTTCTCTAAGAAGTTCTAGGAAATTGCTTCATGGCTTAGGATTCCTTTTTGATTAAATTCTTTGAATTTCAATTTCTCACCTCCTTTGTTCATCCATAACTGGAAACACAAGGTATTTGTCTCACAGTTCAGTGTGATACGACCATTTTCAGGACCTGTTTGAAAAAATGATGGAAGAATGCAGGATGTTTGGTCTAAGAAAAAGAGAAGGGAGAACAGGTAGAAAAAATACCTTCCACGATGAAGATTTCTCTGGAGACAGTGGCAGTCCAAATATTCCCTATGCCCACTGAAAACAGGGCAACAAAAATTGTGTTAATTTTCTGAAAAAATTGTCAAGGATAAATATTAGGAAAAAACCACTTCCTAATTTTACAGAGAGATGAGTCTTGGAACAACACAGGAAAGTTTGGACTTTCCTTTTCTAAAGTTCAGAAGAAGAGCTGAGGCAACCCTTGAACAGGAAAGGCTGAGGACAACATCTTCAGGAGATGCTCTTGAAGCAGATGATCTGTGATTTTAGGATTCAGGACATGAGGACTGTCCTAGCAGACTGACAGAGTTACAGGGCTGGAAGAAGCCCTGTATAATGATAGCCATCCATCCCATCCCTCAGGGGCTCCTTAGGCAGAAATGGATTTGCTGTGCTCAAAGCAGAGAGCAGAGCGAAGGAGTCCCATAGCAGCTTTGGAAAAGAGCTCCCAAGGAATGTGTTTTCTTCCATTTTCAGTCTCTGTAGCTCCAGAGCTGGGAGTTCCCTCTGTATTTATGCAGAATTCAGCACAAACAGGCCTTTGAACACCACTGAAACAGAAAAATCAAAATGTGCTCCTTTCCCACCTTGAGAAAAAAGCATGTCCCAAACTCTCTTATCTCAAAAGCAGAAGAGGCAGGCTGTGGAAACATTCAGTCTGGAAATTAATCTCTTGAACAGGAGCTGAGTCTGAATAGATTATATACATATTTGTTTTTGTCTGTTTTGAGTTACTTGATGCTCTTTTCATCTGCAGCTGAATAAAATTTAATAATGATTTTTTAAAAGTCCAGCACATTTGTCAAATTTACTGCTGGAGTAAGAGGCATCAATGCTGATTTTTAGTGAGTTTAGTTCCTTACTATAGTAGCCAACTTGGCCTGATTCAATTGGAAGCTGGACAAATACCTCCTTTGAGCCAAATCCACCTTAATCAAAGCTTATATAAATCTCTTAATATCAGTAATCCTGTGCCTGCTAAGCCCAGTAGTTATTTTGGTTGTATCTGGCAAGACAAAATTATCAGTACTCAAACCCAGTGATTCTGTTTGTTGCCACATCACTGCATATCGACACTATCTATTTTACAGCAATATTTGTGTGTGTAAAAAATCCCCACACAGAGTGTCCATGTTCATACAGGGCTCAGGTATGTGTTCTGCCATGTCACACCATGGTGCTGTAAGCAACAGATGTCACTCTAGGACAGGACAATACTCCCTTTTGGCATCCACTGAAGCAGCCCTGAAGGCAGTTTCATATCAATCTCCTTTTGGTGTGATGTCAGCTGAAAATTGGTCATGTTTCTATGGTAGCAATGTGAGAAAGGCATATCCACAAATAAATATTTACAGGAAATATCCTTGTTTGAGAAAAAAATAAGCACCTGCTCTGGAAATGCTGCTGCACCAGTGACATCCCTGTGGTAGTACTTGGTAGATCAAAACACTCTCAGTGAACTCTGCATTGTGATGAGAGCACATGCCTTCAGATATCATCATTTCTGTCTGTGGTTTTCCCAGCTGTCTTTACCAGGAACACTGTCACAGAGCAGGTCAGCCCTTCTCTCTCCCAAATCCATTCATTCCTTTTTCACTTAGGGCTTATATTGGATGTCAATGAACCCAAAGGTACTCCAGACACATTCTTTTTCTCCAACCAGCTCTTCTTCCTGTCACCCCTTGGATGTATTTTTGTGGCTGTAATGTAAGAGGGGCATAACACAAAAGCAGGCCCCACTGAACCACTGCACAACATTTCATTTACCAGTCTTCTCTCCAACACCGCAGCTCTCAGCTTGCTCATGCCTTTCTGTAGCTAAGGGGAATCCAGGGGAAAAATGGCTTTAGTCCAAATACTGGTTGTTTGCCCACCCTTAACTGATTATGAGTTCAGTATAAATCAGTGTAACTCAGGGTAAAGGGGTGAGCAGAGGCATGAACCAGTGCTTTCTGCTGAAGTGCAAAGTATACGCAGCGCAAAGGTCACGTAAATTATCTGACCCTCATCTTCTTCCATGTAACAGAAATACTTGCCAACATGAAGTATAAGCCAAATACATGCCACTCATATCACAAAATAAGTTATTAGGACATCAAATGAAATCTACATTCTCCATTCTTTGTACTTCAGCAACAAAAGATGTCTGGCAGCTCAAGAGGATGATTATCTCTATATACCATATATCACCTTCTCCTCCCTGATCTTTTTGCTTGAGTTTTGGCACTTACTTAATCATTGAAGTCTTTTTTTTTTCAGGAACATGAGCAGCCTTTAGCATGGAAGACATCTGAATGTGGAATCCTACATACAGTAAGTTTCACCTTAAAAAAGAAAAAGGGACATTTTTATAGCTTGTTATATCTGATCAACATTTGTACAACTATCTGACTTGTATTTGAACCAGCTAAATAAAAATTCCCCATTAAGAGAGATGAGTATTTTTTTTCCTTGCTGAGACTGGCTTTCCTTTCTTTAGATGGCAACAGCATCTCATGACCTCAACCTTCTCAGCAAAACTCAAATATGCATGTGTTTGGATATGGGTCATGAACCTGGACACTGAAATATGAGTTCAGAAACACATGTAATAGATCACAGTGGGGTTAAAGAACATCTTAGAAATGTCCCACTTTCGTCAAAACACTCAGTCTCACACAAGGAGATGTGTAGTGTTTGGTATGTGATAGGAGGTAGGAGTCCAGGGCTCTGCCCTCAATATTCAAAACCACTATAAGCAACCACACATCCACTGGAGGCAATGGTTTATTTATAAATTTGCAATTTATATGCATTAGCCAAAAAATAAAAATCACAAATAACTCTAGTTTATGGCTGCCCAGTAACATCTCTTGGTGTTGCTCAAACTCTCCTTCACACACTGCAGTGCTGACCTTGCATTCCCCACACAGCTCAGGAATATGAGATGCCACATCAGAATGATGCTGAGGAGCTGCTTGGTTCTGGAGTTATCAATGCCAAAATTAGACCAGAGTAAACTGGTTTGAACTGAGCCTCTTGAAATGCAAAAAGGAAATTGCTTTCTCATTTGGCTCGACACATTTGAGTCAAGGTTAGTCAAGCTTACCTCCTTTCTTGTGGACCTGCTGATGAAGAAGTAAGCCTCCTCCACATCCTGGGGCTGCAGATCATTCACAGCCACCACGTGGTCTCCGTGATTAAACAAACACCCCAGTCTGTGAGGACCAGTCCACTGTGAAATGCTGTGGAGGGCAGACAATAAAGGAAATACACAGGATATCCAGTCACTGCAGTGGCTGGGCAGGATTGCAGTTATGGGGCTGCCCTCTGGAAATGACACACACATTCAGTGACTTTGTAACTCTTTTAATCTGGTTCTGCCTGAAACCATCACTAATTATTACACAGCATGCTGGATTCTGTAGAGACCTTTACAACAGCAGTTGAAATACAAACTCAGGTACACAAAGAATCAGAGAGAGTAGAAGGAATCACTGAAGTACCAACAAGCACTGCCCCTGCCCTGTTCTGCCCAAAACTGCATATGGGTGTCTATAGCTGCACACTTCTGTGCCTGTCACTTATTCCCATCTCACAGGCACTGTCACAAGACATCCAGACTTACCATATCCGTCCTGCTGCTTCAGTAAGTTTTAGGTAATTGTTAATATCAGCCAGGGGTACGAAAATATCCAATTTCTGCAGCTGCATCTCGTCTGTAACTTGACTGTGAGAGAAAAACATCAGAGACCACAGAATCATAGGACAGCTCAGACTGGAAGGGACCCATAAGGATTATTGAGTCCAACTCCCTGCTCATTGCAGACTCCCTAAAACTAAATGCTATGGCTAAGAGTATCATCCAAATGCCTCTGGAATGCTGACAGGCTTGGCAAGCTGAAACCCATGAACATGTCTGTCTTCTCTGCAGCCAGCTGGAGAAGACACTTACCCGAGCAGTATAGACAAGTGAACCACTGAGAGGGGTAATGAGTTTTGCCTTCTCTGGAGTGTTGGCTGCAGGCTGGTGCTGCTTTCTGGGAATTTTGTGTCTCTGTTTGCTTCCAAGTCTCTTGGACATGCACTGTTGTTCTGGAATTTGGGAGGGGATGGGAGCCCATCACATCTGCACGTGAGCTGGCATCTCTCATCCAGCAGCTTACTGAAGAGGAATGATGATAAAAAATTAAGGGGTTTGACAATTCCAGGCACTCTTGCTGTGTTTGAAGCTGGATCAAGCAGCCATCAGTAAAGCAAAGAATAACAAGTTCTTGTAGAATATCCAGTGGACAAAATAAAATCTAAGTAAAATAAACAGCCCTTCTAAAAATGGATCATAAATCTCAAAATAAACGTTTTCAGTATGTAACAACTATTTATTAAGCCTGAAAACATTCCAGCTAACAGCATGCCTTGACAGAGAAACTGAGTACAGATTGTTGGCCTTGGCTGTACTGGATTCTGCAGGGATGTAAAGCTGTCCCTTGGGAGATGTGATAACTCAGAAGTACTTGAACTCCTTTTAGTTTTATTTGATAAGCCTTACATTGCCTGGAGCTGACTCCCCATCATGCCCCAGACAAGATTGGGGTTAGTAGCAAAAGCTGCTCTTGGAGTGTTTTAACTCAGATGGCATAACCTTGTGATGTTTTCATAGTAATTCCTTCTGGGGGAGTCCCAAAAACACAGACGAGCTTGAATTAATCTATTGGGATTTAGTGGGTCTGCATTTCCAGTTGCCTCCCTCCATGTGGCCTAAGATTTTACTGTCTGTAGGTGTCAGCCAACACCTACTGACCACTCCTCTGGCTCAGAAGGAGCTTTACCCTGCAGGCACAATTCTCTTCAGTATTCAGTGCTACATTGTGGAGGTTGTAAATCTCCCTTGTGGCCCTACAGCTGTGACACGAATTTCAGGTCTTTCTTTGTGACATGGCAAACACTGTACCTTCAAAATACACAGCAACAGAGCCATCCTTTGGATGGGAAAATGCAAGTGAGGATGTGACCTAACTCACATAAATTCTTAATGGAAAAGTTGGGAGCTAATGCCCCACCTCTACCTTTCTCTTTCAACCTCTAAGTAATACTGCCTGCTCTGGAGAGCACGTGTCTGAAAGGTTGTTGGAGTTTGGCTGCAGTGACTCAGTAAAGTGGTGAGCTGTTGTGTCATGAAAACCCAGAAAATGTATGAGTCAACAAAAAGTGCTGCATCCTATAGTCAGAGCCTGTCTAGTGCAGGAGTCTGCAATGTGAGCTTAAATTTCACGTTGACGAGTTTGAATTTGACTCCAGTGCTCCCGTGAGTGCTGAACTTTGTGAACCAAGACCCAACAAGGACTCATTCAAACAAGATGCAGCCTCTAGATCTTGCTATGCAAATACCAGAGATGTCAGCTCTATCTCTATTGCTCTGTCACTTTTAATTTGCAAAACCTTAATGAAGTTGTTACTTACAGTGATTTCATCGACATATAAATGTTCTCCTTTACTGGATTGTTCTGCACTGGCTTCTCTTGCACAGGGACATCCGACCCAACTGTAGGGTCAGGCTTTGACATTTCAGTAGTGCACTGTCAGAAATATATAACAATATAATACATTAATGTCATTGTCCTGACTACAGAAGAAACCCCCCTTTTAACTCCCTTATTTCGTTCAGTGCTCCTGCTGTTTAAACACATTGGCTAATACAGCCTGGCTTTCCTCAAATCAGTCAATTCCCAGAAACTGGGAGTTAGAAAGGTGCTTGAAACTTAAAAGTTAATGCTGGAATTATTGTCACTGCCAGACTGGGACAAGACCATCTATATTCTAAAGTGCTACCAGAAAAAAATTGTTGCCTTTTAATTTAAGCAGGCTGTAAAAGGAGACTTGTTCTTTGGGTATGCTTAACTTAGAGCACTTAGATTATATGACCAAATCACACTGTTGATGTCCTCCAGTCAGATGTACAGCCTGTGACTTCTGCAGAAAACTGACCACTTATCTTCTCCTGACCACTAATTTCATGGGAAGCCTGGAGAAATTAGCCTCCCAAATTGGGTGTCAAAATTTGTATAAAATTACCAGCATGATTTCTCCTGCTGCCTTGTTTCACAGTGAAATGCAGATACCACAATGTACCACAGTGTTTTAAAAGTACTGCTTTTATGCAGCTTACTGGTGCTTCAACAGAATGACATTTCAAAATATATAAAACTAATGCACTGTTACATTCTCTAAATGAAGTTTCACTTTCAGAAAAAAACTCAACCCTACTCCATTATACAATAGGTAAAATGAAACAATGTTACAATGAAACAGTCAATTTGGGGAATTTCAATAAAATCAGCAATATTTTTGTCGAAATGCCACTTTGCACCAGAAAGATCCTTTGAATGAGTCCAGTGTATTTTTTCTTGTATAAATGAAAGCTCTATTACCTAATGCTTTATCTATGTAGCCCTTTTGCAAGGTACAAGTGGTTCCTCCTACCAGTTCCTCTTTGGCTTATTAAATGTCTCCTGTGTCCTTGGGGCTGATAACAAAGCAGCAGAACTCACAGCTGATAAACTACCTCTGCTAAAACGTTGCTGGGAGTTTGGTAATAATCTTCTTCGTCCATTTTGATGTTTTCCTCTGGATCTGACAACAGCAGATTTTCCTCACTTCTTCCAAGAATTTTATCCTGCGAAAAAGAATGGGTTTGTATTTAGCAGACTCAGTTATACAGATGCACTTTTCCATTTATGTGGAGAAGTAATAGAATCAGCAAATATTCACAGAAAACATGGGAAGATACATTTCTCCTTGAAGGGAGATACGCCCAGAGCCAGCTTATTTTAGAAACAAGGTTTCTATATCTGTGCTCCTGCCTGTATTTTTGAAATTCAGTGCACACAGACAAAACCAGCCACTGGTATTAGTACTTCTCACAGATGGATTGGTGGTAACCAGGCTGTTGCCATTGATTGCATGATCACAACCTGTTATTTTGTTTAAAAATCAAGCGTTTTAAACACTTTGTACGAATCTGCATGGATTTAGGGTCACTTGTGTGGAAAAGGTTTTTTATTTGCATTCAGTTCTGAAGCCCTTATATTAGGAAGAAAATCTGTAGGAAATTTGTCCTTTTTAAGCAGCTTTTAACTGCTATCTAATAAAGAATGAATTTGGGATTCCCCTGGAATTAATGATAAATTTATTTTCTCTTACTTCTTTGTGAATAAAGATACCCTAGAAGACTGGGGATCTGACATAGAAACCTTTGTGTCCTGAGTGATATTCTGCCTTCATAAATACCTGAAACATTAAGTTTGAGGCAATTTGGTAAGTCAAAGAGAAATTAATCCCTCCACCAAGTTTACCTTTTCAAGTCGCAAAGAGAAATTATTTATTTTTATGTCCTCTTGTTGACTTTACTATAGTGAAGAATATGGTAATTAGTATTTAGCTGCCTCCCAGTTCAATTCTCTGAGGCATGTTTGTGATGCAACTGTTTTTTATCTCTACACTTACATCCTTGGTTTCCATGGTGATCATTTTAATAATTGCTAAATATGCCACGAATATATTACTGTTTTCAAGGTAAAGTAAATTAAACTAATTACTTTCTTACATGTAACAAGAAGAAACTGGCAATGAATATTAATTAAGGATGATTATTGTACTGTTTTTCCTTGTTGGTATAAATGGCATTAAAATCAACTCATGCCATGGGAGTCAGAACAAATTTGAAGCGTCTGTTGAACCATAATATGGATTTACATTGGAGAGAAAGTAGACTATGGGGAAAATCGGCTGTAGCACAAGATAGAAGTGACACCTGGAGAACAACTGAGTCATTGTTACCTATAAGCTCCTTAAGGAAATGTATGTGTTGCACTTAGAGGAACCTCTTTCAAAAAAATCAGGTGTGTGGCAGATCCCACCAAGGGTGCCTTGGTGCCTGCAGTTCAGTAATGCACAGCACAGGGTGATGCAAGGCAGGGCTCCTCATTTTGATGTATTTCAGATGCTGAAAGCTGTGCATCAAAATAGCTGATACTGAATTGCTGAGTCAGATGAGGTTTGGTAGCTCCAAAACGTGGGTTGAAAAGGAGCCAAGTCCCCAGATCCCTCCAGGGTCCCTGCCAGCATGACCAGACTCACTGACACAGAGAATCCTGTGTGCATGAGTGATAACTACTCAACAAAGAGTTTCCAAGGTCTGGGCCTGGGTGAGGGAACCACCGATAAAAAGAAAAACACATCAGATGCTTGAAATGGGGAGTCACACTGCTAAAATGAAGTAAATACAAGGGATTAGTTAGGAAGTCAGTTGTCTAGATGTCACTGAGCAGAGAATAGGTCCAGAGATGTTAGCAGATGTTAAACTTATGAGGCAAGAGAAATATTTTTATCGAATGAACAAACATTGCTGTTTCTTGTTCTCTGTACAGCAAGGTCATTTATTTTCACACATGCCGAAACAGAAATATGAGCCTTGTGCTATTCCCTCTGCTTCAGGCTAAAAAGCTAAAATCCAAATTGCTTATCTTTTAACCCTCATGGTCAGTCTGTCCCAGCCCGAACAGCTGCTCTCTGAGGCATTGTAAGTATGAGAAGAATTAATGAATAAGAGAGAAAAAGTATGCACAAGGAAGAGACACAAAGAGATTCTTGACATACACCCAGAGCAGGACTGGTTAAAATCAGACCAAGGGTTAACTCAGTGCATTTCACAGCTCAGACTCACAACTGAATTACTGCAGCTTTATAAAGTACTGTGCATCAGCCGAGCTACGCTGACTGCCCGTGGCATTGCAGTGTAGTTTCAACTATTCACTTCTTTCCACTAAATTTAGCTGTATTATCTCATAGTTGCTGTCAGCTTATATACAAGGATAGTGATTGAAGCACGTGATTTACCACCCTGTTAGCTGTGATAGCAGAACACATTCTTTGCCCTGTATCTCAGCCACCCTGGGTCACAGGTCAGTGCATAAACTGTCAGTAAAGATGGGTTTAAGCTGCAGAGTTGTGTGGTAGACCCTTGGTTGTGCCTTCTGTCCTCCTGACTCTGCTGCAAAGGCAGCAATCCACGGCAGAGGAAAACTGCTGCAGGCACTAGTTCAGGGAACACAGGTCAGAACACTTAGCCAGTAATACATGATAACATCCATCTTTTTATCTTTCCAAATCACTCCCGCTAGATATGGAAATGAAATTACTTGAAGACATACTAATGCTGACAGAAGGTCAGTTCTGAGATGTGCCTCAATTTAACAAGCTCTTGTTCCGTAATTTAGTTACATTGACTCGATTGCTACTGGCAAAGGCTGAAGAAATAAACCATTTAGGAACAACTGTAGCACAGCTGAGAAATGTGCAGGCAGGGACAAATCCTCAATCAATGCCACTGCAGGGCTTTCTTCACCACGTTTGTGAGAACTGCCACAAGCTGCAGTTGCTGCACAGAAACTGAGGATCTGACTCAAAAAACCCCAGATAAACACAGGTATTTCAAGCAAGTCTTTAGAAGATTATTTTCAGTGGTAAACAAGAAAACAGACTAAATATTTAGGAAACTTTCATACAGGAAATCAACTCAGTGTGCTGGGAAAGTAGGTGGATAATTTATAGTCACAGATACCCAGGTGAGATAAAAGCCAGTATTCACTTCTGCAGATGGAACAAGGCAAGAATTGTTTGATTTGTTCTGCTCACCAGGCTTGGAAAAACTCCTCTTGGTGAGTCACACTGAGCCTGATGAGGGCCAGGATCTGAACAAGGCCTGTTCTTGTCTTCTGAGGAACCATTCTCCTGTATACAAAGGAAAAAGGTTGACTCCTCATAAGTATACACTGGAGGTGCTTTACCCATATTCAGCTTCCTCTCGCTGGGCTGTTTGCACAGAGCTTTGTGACTGCAGAAACCCAACAATTCCGTGGCTGCTATTTCACCCTGCTACCTGCACTGCCACTGCTGCAGGATGGCAGCAATGCTTTCCCTCCTTTCTATTTAAATATTGAGGGGCAAGTCTGTAAGGCATAGTGGAATTGGATCTGAACTCTCCTCTAAGATTTACAGCCTAAAAAGAGAGAGATAAAGAAAAGCACAATCACAAGTCAGGAGGAATGTGGCTGGCAGCTGCCAAAACAATCATCACATGCCTCTGCCAAGGCATGTCAAAGCAAATCTTCAGGAGTTTACCTAATGTCCACTAATATTTGCCAGTCAATTGAGACAACCAGTGAATATTGTCTTTCATTGCCTTTACTTACATGCAGATTTGCCTCAAAAGTATTTTGCCTTGTGGGGTCTGTGGTGTTATCATTCAGGTCCTACTCAGGAACCCCACCAGAACAGACCACCCAGGTACCCCCTGCAGAAGCTCTGAACAACTTTTGATGGAACAAAGCAGCTATACAAATGAAATTTCACAGTCATGCCTAGGCACAGACTCGTTACTAAGGATTTTTTACCTTCTGGTAGCTTTGCCTGTCTGGAAAGCTGGTCATATCTATAGAATTCAAGAACAGGGGCAAAGAGGAGGGCCGGCTTCTGACTTCTGGATTTGGAAGATCTTGGTTCTAGAAATAAGGGAACAGCAGTCTAAGAAAACAGGCACCTGTTGGATGTAGGCTAAAATGTACCAAAGCACCCCACTAGAGCAAATTTACTTCTAATGGCTCAGAGGTGTTGTCTACACAGCATTTTTCAGGCAGACATAAATTTGCCCTGCTTGCACTTTGAGCAGTCTGGAAGCTGCAGGGATGTGAGTACTCAGTGCTGAGTCTAAACTGGTGGGCCTGGCTGGCTGACAAGGTGCAGAAACTTGGGCCTGAGCTTGAACTACCAGGGCTTCCATCTGGTTCATAACTTTGACAGACTGATGTAAAACAACATGTAAACATAACCAAAGTGCACCCGCTAAGTACAACACACAAGTTTTCATTCTGATGCATCAAAGGTGCGGTTCATTGCAGCATAATATCAATCATCCCCTCATTTCCATATGGCTTACTCTTCAAAGTGATTCCTTCCATTTAAAATCAATTCCAGTGCAGACAGACTGTGCAATGCCCGCTTGATGCATAAAGCCAGAGTACAGGATTTATATGAAAATGAATTTCTGAACAACCAAGGTCAGAGACAACTTGCAAGGCAAAAATCAGGAAAATTCCATTACATGGTTTTGTAAGGAAAATAGAAACATCTTTTTTTCTAAAATCAAGTATAGTAACATGTCACCTGAGGGCAGCATCCACTTCTCTTGTCCTCCCTGCAGATTGAAGATATCAGAGTGACCCAGTCCTCTGTTTCCTGCCTGTAGGTTGGAACGACAGGAATGAAAACTCACTGACAGGTAACACATGAGGGCAATCCTTTTGCCTACCCACTTCTTCCTACGGGGCCCAAAACAAAAATTCCTGAGATCAGTGGGAAAGCTCTGCACCTTCCTTTCTGGGAGGAGTGCTCAGGTGGTCACAGCCAGATGGCAAAGTTTGATTCAGAGAGCTAACAAGCCTTGGGAATGCATTTGGGCCATCAGGATGAGAAACATGCTCTGAAAAGATGGTTGAAGCTGTTTTTCATGCTTGCAGTGGGTTTAGTTGGATTAATTCTGGAATGCTTCCCAATGAGTGTGGGCTGTGAGAGCCACGCCCTGGGGAAGGCGTTGGGTGGCACGCTCAAATAGCACTCAGGTATGTGTTTTTCTTCTGTGCTTATCAGAATTTCACACATCAGCTGCTCTTCTGCAAAAAGGCAAAAAATCCCCTGACACGCTCGTGACTGGGAAACTGAAGAGGAGATGCTGGGAACCAGCTGCACAAGAGCACTGTGACAAACATCCTCCTCCCTCACCTAACTGAGCTTTGGCTGATCACCTCCACAGAAACAGTTTCTGCCCCTGTTCAGGACTCAATTTCAGCCTGAAAAAGCAGGGACTGCACCACCCTGCTGCAGCAAAGTCCCCAGTCTGTACTTCTGGGATCTGTTTTCCTTCTGGAGTATTTTTGTCTTCAGTCTGCTTCCCTTGATTAATAACCTACTTTTCAGGCAATATTATTCCCTGTGGTTTATGCATAAGGAGCAGAAGCTTTTCTAACTCCCAGGAGCTGCTGGATGAGAAGGCAAAGGTCTCTGCTCTTTCTTGACCCCTAACCAGCACAGATTGAAATGGCACTGCCACGCTGAGATACTGCCACTGCCATCCCCACTCCCAGCTCTGTGCTCCCACTGCTTTCACACGTTGGATGCTGTGACTGTGTGGCTGCAGGGAAGGTGAGCTCACCTGCCTGAACCAGCAAAAAATTAGCCCAGCCATGAGGGGGGGCAAGAAATTACATGGAAAAGAGCTGTTTTCCATTGGATCAACCAGCTGAATCACCTCATCCCAGAGCTGTGCCATCAGCAGCTGAGACACAGAACGGAAGGGAGTGGCTGTGAAGGAGCAGGACCCTGCCTTGGGGCATCAGCAGCTCAGTGCTACATTAGTTTGACAGTACTGTCACGCTGCTTTTGCACATCTGCTATACCCACCTGCTGCTCCCGATGAGGTAGTAACATCTGTTTCCAGTGCTGATGGACATCACCTCCTCGGGAAGGCATTTAAACATCTTCCTCACCGTTTCCATAATTTCAGCATTACTTATGCCAACTTCAATACTTATGATTCTGTGAGGATAACCATATGAAACATCTTACATCACTCTACACAGTTACATACAAATAGACACGCACAGATATGTGTGTATGTCCATATTTTACTCTAAGCACAGCATAATATGATGAGATCTGCAAGGGAAAAGTTGAACATTTTTCTGCAGAAAAAAAGTGCTCAAGAAAATAAATGCACACATTCAAAAGAGATGGTCTTTCAAGGAAGAAAACCTCCAGGCAAAAATATAAAATTAACTTTTGCAAAGTGTCCGAACTATGGATCCTCATTTCTGGGAAAAGAGGCTGTTGGTTTAATTCAGAATCTTGAAAAGAAACGAAAGTAAGAAAAATTTCCTGTGGAAGTTTTTTAACCACTAAAAAAGAAGAGATTTGATTTGAAACTAATTGTATATTAATAGAGTTTTAATGGAGGAGAAGAGGAACAGAAGTACTCTTAATGGATACTTGGAGCACTTGAAACACTACTTCCATTAACTTCTAAGAAGCCAAATTAATAAAAGTAATAACAACAATAATTATGGTAATAATGTAACCACAGACCATTGAGCAAGCTGCAATATTTTTGAAAGCTTCACGATGTAAATCCTTTCAATGGAAGAAGCACAACAGCAATGTGGTGCAGTGACCTCCATGCCTAACAATTCCAGGAGCCCGGAGTATTAACCTCTAGATCTGACAGGTAAAATCTTTACATTTTTCATTGCATTTTCTGTCTCCCTCGCAGGTATATCATACCATCTGTGACATGGTAAAGGGTGCCAGTACAAAGCCAGTGACACCCAGTCTTGCTGCAGTAGGCACTGTGCTGACAGGAATGAAATGACCAACCCAAACAAGCCAAGCAGAGCAATTTCTTGGCAGAATAAGAGGGAGAGAGCAACCAGAAACAGCACAAAGGGTTATGTGAAAGTTGGGAAACTCATGCACAACCTGCAAAGCACTTTGTGATGCTGTAAGCTGGGAAAGGGTGTGTGCCACCGCTGAGAGTGGCATAGCCATCCCTATTCACATGTGAGTGAATGCACAGCACTGTCCTCACAGGAGGTAAAATGTGTTCCACTGCAGGAGCACAGCCTGAGGGGTCATGGAGCCAAGCAAGGTATCTCCTTTGCAGACATCACAACAATCACCCACACAAAAGTAAATCACAATAAAGCAATTCAGGATTTTCACTTCTACATATACCATAGTTGCACCCAAAGCCTACAAATCCCAAGGGACACTTCTCTGGACTTTGCTGGGTTTGAATCAAACCTCAGTTAGGAACAAGTGGCTGTAAATCAGTGGCCTTTGCAGAACACTGATATATGGCTTGAAATTAAAGATGATGCATTTGAGTTACATACTGATCAACAGCTATGGAGCCTTTTACATGTTGGCCTTTTAGATACTTCAGGATGTAATTCCCTTTGCTGGATTTGGACAGGACAAAAAGACGCCTTTTCCAGGAATTCTGCCAAAGAGAAAGCAATTTGTCTCTCATTAAAATTCAGGATAGCAGATATGAGGGATGGCTGAAATATGACTAAATCTGTGCTAATGTACCTGTGAGCTGAAAAGTTGAAGAGGTGGTGATTTGATGAGGAATCCGTGCTTGTAGACTCCACCTTCAGGGCAAAATGTGTTTTGGATTTTCACTAATCAAAGGGAAATGAACAGCACCATTACTTAACTTGCTGCCAATTAATCTCTTAAAAAGAGACCTGTTTGAACTGGAAATTGTTGCTTAGCACTGGGTTTCTGTGCTTAAATGGCCATAAGACAAATAAAATCAAGGCTATAAAATATAGAGCCAGGCCCTGCTTCCCTGATGTTAAGGCTGACAACTGGCCCAAACTGTAAACTAATGGTAGTGAAAATGTAGGGGCTCAGATGTCTTAACTTTTGGGCTCTGGTCTTATTTATCTTCATAGTTAGCAGTCTGAAATGCACCCCAATGAAATTCATAGGTGGCATTCAATCAGCTAAGGATAACTACGTTACTACTGAAAAATTTTAGTAAAAGTAATTTTGTACCTGCAGAATTTCTTTTACTTGTAGAAGCCATCCTGATTGTTTCTTCCACCCAGAGATAAAAAAATGTTGAAGCTAATTCCTTTCAGTTTGCTTCCTGCTGAGCAGCATTTCACTGCACACACAATTGCTGTTGAGAAAATAACAAAAATCTTACAACTTTTAATTTTCATACTGATGATCAAAATACATAAAAGAGCCATAATAACTATTAATTTAAATATATTTATAAATAATTTTGTATCATATTAAATTGTGCACTATAAACTATATCTGTTGTTTTATAATACAATCATATAATTACAAATAACAAATATTATCCATTTTTATAGGCCAAAACAATGATTTGCCTAGAAGTGAGAACTGCCAAGAGAACTTCACTTTGCCCTTTCTTTTGCACTAGTCACAACACCTGCAACCTAGGAACACTGCATCCATGTATGTTTCTGACACTGCTTTGCCTGTCTATCAGTCCTGTATAAAATCGGCATAACTGGGCCTAAAGAATTTTAAATACGTCAAAAATACAGTTAAAATACTATGGCAATTTTAATAATTTGCAAGTCTTTGTAGTATTCTTAATACAATGCCTTTTCAAGAGTTTCCCTTTGCCTTACCTCAAAACTCTCATTCCCTGCAAGACCAGATCTTGGCTGGAAGTTGTTTGTTGCCCAGAAGGAGTTTACACAGACCCTCCTGTGCCTCCTGAAGCCACAGAGCCTCTCCTGGCAAACTCTGAAAGGTTATAGGTGCTGTTCTCTGGTTCTTTGCTGAGAACCCTGGCTGCAGTGAGGGCTTTAAGGGCTTTCCTTTGTCTCTGTTTCTTCAGTGATTTACCCCATGGTGCCAAAAGTACACATGGTACAGTCATGAGTGGGGTGGTCAGAAATGGGGGGGTTACACACAGAATTTTACCCCTGAGACACAACTAAAGCTATAGACTTTCATTCCTCCTGGTCCAGGCTGTAAAAGGGAATGACCCAGTGCAAATTTAGGTCCATCAGAAGTTTCTGAACAACACTTCTGTCTGTATTTTTTTGTGTTCTTTTAGGGAAACCTTCACAATTTTTGCCTTTTGGGGAAAAAAGATTTGTTGTACAAACGCTGTGATGAACTGTTATAAAATTTACTTCTAGAGTTTTCATCTGTTGCCTACCAGAAAAAAGGACAAAAAAGCAATTTCCAAAACTAAAAATGACTGCACACAAAGTCAATAGTAGGAGCACACGCCTGGGGATGCAATGAAAGGCAATGTATTATTCAGTTCAATGTGACTGACAGAGTCACCTCAACTGGCAAATAATGCAATTACTACAAAACAATGTTCCAAGAGCCTATGACAGGATAAAAGTCTCTTCTGGATGTCAGTAAAAGCCAAGATTTGCATGTGGGAAGACAAATGCACGTGAGATTAGTTGTGCTATCTCACTCTGCCTTTTGGGAAAAAGTTTTTAATGGTTACATTTAATTGTCTTTTCAACAGAAAGCAACATTGTAAATAGGTTATGTCTAATTCAAAATAGCAAATGCCAATTCCGTGATTATACCCTCTCAGATTTTTTGTATGCCAGGCATTAAGGGATTTGATTGTTTCGAACCTTTTGAAATGCAATGAGACACTTCAGTCAAAACGCAAATAAAATGCTTCCAATCTTTAAGATGTAAGCTATTACAAAACTTCAAAATTTTCCAAGATAAGGAAAACAAACTATGTTAATACTTACAAACAAAGTGTCTTCATGGTGAAGAAGGTTTTAGAGAAATACACCTGCAAGTAAATCCAGATTCCCTGTATTGCCTCCGGCAGCAAAACACGACGTGGCCTTGCCCTGCATTGTGACTGCCTTCTTATAGTCCATGGATAAACACAAACACCCTGAAATATGACCCACAAGGAAATGCCTGCTCCTGCATGGGAAGCAAACTAAAGACTACTCTGGAAAGGGGAAATCCAGAAGATTAATATTCACATAGAAGCAATGAAAAATATGGTCATTTGAGGCAGTGATAAATATCTCCTATACAGAAAAAAAAAGCCTGGAGACAGCGTGTTTTTGTTGGTTCAGCTTTCTGAACAGTCCCTTCATTTCCCCAGCTGCTTCTAAAGCATAATATCCATCCACGACTGGAAGATAAAGCAACATAAAGAACCCTAAAAGATCATAAAGTAAAGGCAATTTCAGATTTAAACAGCATTTAGTTAAACATACAATGGTGAAGCAGGATTTCTTACGACGTCTATGTCAAAACAAGGTAATTTCAGTGTCTGTCTTGGCTATAAGTGAATTTTTGGGATTCTCTCCAGAAACATTCAGTATATCATTAATGATAGTGGCTTTACACACGAAACCATCTGGCTAATCCTGCTGATAGCAAGGCAATTGCTTTCCGATAGAAAATAGTCATAAATTTGATCAGGGAAAAAAGCTAAAACACCCTGCAGCTTTTAAATCACTACTCAGCAACCTGGCTCTGCTTGAGAGGGTCAAGCTTTCTCATTCTGAGGGGGTCCCTTCAGGCTCATGGGCTGGCACAGCTCTCAGCTATGTCAGTATCACCACTCAGGGGTGATGTCTATTGGTACAAAATTTTCTTCTGGAATAATATCAATGTTCTTTGGACATGATCTAAAGCAATGCTCATCTAGCAGAGACACCGGTCCTGACACAAGGCGATGTTTTCCTCTCAGTCTTTCACTACTCTAAGTCATCTTTCCATGTTACTTTCCTCTCTGGCAGTGCATTCAGGTATTTTAAACTTTAAATCTTTCTACGTCTCATATAACTAGAACTGGCCTGAAGGATAGTTCTGGAGACAGGGGAATATTGCTCACAGAAATTTAAAAACAGGCCAAACCTCAAGCAAATAAACACTCATCATCTATAAAGACATGAGAGAGCTTCCAGAAAAGAAACAAATACTGAAGTGTTGGCTGGACATGGCAAACCAGGAATATCCTTAAGGCCAGAAAACAGCTTAAGATGGAGCTATTTGGCAGAAGCAACAAGGAGAACACTTTCATGTGCACTACTAGAGCACTGTACAATTTACTAAATAAAGGGCAAGATTAAGCACTGGTAGATCAGGATATTTGCAATAAAATACTTCCATTAACTCTGGTTTACTCCAAAAGAGGATGTGGCCTGTCCAACCCAAGTCACCCAATGCCAAATTACTTCTCTAATCTACCTTTCCACTGACTCTGTAAACCTCTTCCTGAAAAAATGCCAGAGACCACCTGCATTCTTTAAAGGAAAGGGGACTGGGATATATCTTGGGTGGTTTTTACTTCACCAGATGGAGTGACAAACATGCAGATATACAAAGGAAATTTAAAAAAAAAAGGTCTTTATTGATGTCATGCTCAGTACGTCCATAAAACAACCATTTATTTAATTCAAACAACTGTAAATTTGACTTATGAAAAAAATATATGTCTCACTATGTCACAGTATTTGTAAGAAAATAAACTTAACAATTTGCTAACTTGGCTTTAATGCTATGCACTTCTTTCCTTAGAAGGTTGCAAAAGAATATAGAGTACATTAACTGGGAAAAGGGTGAACAACTAATCCTTTATCAGTTTAACCAAATCATTAAACTTACTTTTTTGAGCTAGCTACCAACTAAAGTGAATATAAAAAGTAGAAACATAAACATCACCAACATAACCCTAAAACACAAAATCAAGACCGTACAGTAACTAAGAAGGTACTTCTGGTTTCTGATTCAAGTAAGCATTTCCAGTTTTGGCAAAACTCCTCACAAATAGAAGTTAAATCTAAACATACATTCGTTACTGGAAGATAGAATTCTATCTTTTCAACATTAATGTTTTAATAAAGCCTTATCATTAACTTTCTGATGGTTCAAAAGTTCTGAATCAACAAGCAGACATTTTTATTTCTGCAAGCAGAAGAACTGCAATACCACTGTTTCAGGTTGTTCTATCAGTCAATTGTCATTTGCAAGGAAAAAAATCTTTACAATGGTACTTTAATAGGGTATCATCCAAGTAAAATTTGCCAATCTTTTACAAAGATTTTAATTTTGATATTTCTATTTGTTACATTTCCATACTCTCAGGTATATTATCTAAAAATATTGATTTTTTTATACATTCATCTTATGCTAGAATGATAACTAAGTCAACTGACTTCCAGATTAAGCACAGAGCAACCATTAGCCTTCATTAATAATGTTCATTAAAAGGAATTGAATATATTAGACTAAGAAACACCCTTTTAAATAGCTACAAACTATTTTATCACTGGACATACCCATAATATGATGATCTTTGGAAATTTTCAATGAAGTTATGGTTCCATGAGCTAGCAGTAAATGAGACGGAGTCTCAAGATATTTTGTTTTTATTCTTAATTTACATTTTGCATTCTGGGAAAAACCTTTATGAGTCAGGTAGCTGACTCAACATCTTCAGTAGCCATAAATCATGACAGCCACACTAAGGGAAATCAAGATACAATAATTAGTAATAGCTGCCAGGCTGCCCCACAGTTTCTTTAAAATATTGCATATTGTCCATCCATCAGATACCCCAGCTTGTACAACATAAAGATCTAGTGTTATTATATTTCTGTAATTAAAAATGTGTTACTCCTGTTTATAATCACATCTCCACCCAAAACCATACCCTGATCTTTCACCAGTGGCTGCATTAAAATGCATTTTCAGAAGTAAAGTTCCTTAGTGAGCATGGAGACCACGCAGGGAATCTGCTTCTTCTCACTGAAGCGGGGATCGTCTGACTGGGATTCGAAATTCGTGGCCACCACGTAGTTGACCCGTGTGAGGATCTGCATGATCTCAAGCTGCTTTCCATGCTCATTTAGCACAGAGCACAAAGACTGCACAAACCAGGAGCCTCTTCCAGGATTTCTCCAGGAGTAATAACCTGACAGGAAAGACACGGAAGAAAATACCTGGGGTTATTTTTGCTCTTGTGTGTGACAGATTCTGGGCAAAGATTTACAGTGCACACACAGAAAGCTGAACTCTTAACACTTGTGTCACATATCCTACCTCATTAAAGTTGAGGATAATGTGTATTAACCCTCCAAACCTCACATTTTTAAGGTACTGTTCCACATTTGGCATTTGGGAAACTGCAAGAAGTAATATGTCACAGGTTTCCCCTCTGAGAATAAGTTTTATGCTGTAACTGTTCCTCCTCCTGCCTTCATCACACATTCAACACACTGGGACATGGAAGGGCAGGATTCCCAGAAAACAGTACTGCCTTTGCCATCTCTAATCTCCCTTTTCCTCTACAGCCAGTGTAGAAAGGGTGGATACCCAATGTACACCGGGCCTTTTTTGTCCATCAATGTACAATGTATCACCAGGGAGGGTCCATCTACAATCAGGTCAGTATAGATGATGAGTTTTCAGGCTTCTACCCCCACCCTGACCCTCTTTTCCTCACCTGGCACCGTGGAATAGGCAAACAGAAAATCTGCTTCTACTGGGATTTTGTATCTCGGGTTGGCATCTGTCTCCAGGGTGTCATTGGCAGGTCCAGAGTCAGTTTGTATACCTTCATCAAATTCAGAGCCTCTGCAGGCCTGAAAGCAGAGAAGATAAATAGAATTTGTCCAATGAGGACAAGAAAAAGAAAGGTACTGTAACAAGGTACTGTAAAAATCAAGGTACTGTAACAATCAGTATTCATCAACATTTTTAATGGATTCAGTTCTAAGCAGTACTTTGCATGTATTAGAAGCAGAGATGCAATTCTGGGGGATAACTAATTGTTCAGTGATAAAGTTATTAGCTTACCCATTTTAAAATATACACCCTTTACAGCAAAGGGAGGTAAAGGTATTGAGGTTGTGCATCTCAGTTGTTTGTCAATGAGTGCCATGTCAGTGTTAGTTTATTATAACCATGATCAATTTTACCAGTTTAGAGGCATGCTCAGCACTCAATTATGCCATAATGCCTTCATAAGTGCAGCGTGACTTCTGGACAATTTCTTTACAGTTGACTCCACAGGTGGAGACTCTACAGTGTGGGCAACCTGTTCTAGTGTTTGACCACCCATTACAAGTATATTGCACTTTTAATATTTTTCCATTTATCTCTTTGATTCTTCATTTCTCTTAATCATGGGTTTAGCTAAAGGGCACACTGGTACAACTGTCTGGGTGGGTAGTTTTCAGCTCTTGATCAGTAGCTTTGACTGAGGTCTTGCAAAAGAACAAGTCTGACTGGCTTATACAACAGGGCTGGTTGCCTTTATTAAGATAATTTTAAAGTCTTTAAAGTAACCATTTCAAAAATGTAATTAGAAGAAACATCACTTTAGTAGTATGAAGAGTCTAAACCAGACAGTTTTCACTTTGAGGATGAGCATTAATTGATGGAACAGCCTAGGGAAAACCACATCTACTGCAGCTCTTATATGTAAATAATACTATGTATTATGTAAAAAAGATAATTCAGACCCATGGTATGTCAGTTAATACTGTTTGAAATAGCTGTCTTTAAGTTTAACTAATATACAATTAATTACATGCTAATTTAAAAATGCAATATAAATTTTTAGGCTACTGAGGAAGAGAAAAATATTTCTTCTAGCAGAATACAGTAATTTGTAGAGGCAGCCTTAATTCAGAGACCTGGACAGTATTATTCCTATTGAAAATCATGTACTGTCCTTAGCTCTGTCTGCACAAAAGGGAGTTCATCTTTCTGGTTTGAAGTTCATATATTACCAAGAGAAACCATGTAGGAAATTACAATGATAATATTCTCATATAGAAATCTTCTTTTAAAAACAAACAATACATTTTACCCATAGACAACTTCTCTCAACTCATTTTTCACAAAACCTCCAGCAATGTTCTGTAAGTCAAGCTACAGGGTTTTTCTAGAGCAGACAACCAACAGAGTAAGTTTTCCCCACTGCAGCAGTAGGATACTGTATTTACCTTAGGGCTATTACCTGAATGAAAAACAGTTTGGGTTTGCCTATAAGGCTTTTACACTTGTCTCCCCTGAACAGTGCAGTCAAACTCTTGATAGCCATGGGTCCATCTGTGCCATAGATGAGCCCTTCTTCCCCATGGCTTAGGAGGATACAGGCAAAACAAGCAGCATCACTGTGGTTCTCCTCAGCAGCTACAAGGCAAATACTACTTAGTCAAAAGGAAGCAACATTTTAAATGGAAATTATATTTAGCAAACACATTTTTTTGAGGCTAAATACACACTAGGGTTCTACTGTCAGGCATAAGAAGGAGTGGATCACTTTTTGCAGTGTGATGAGTACCTTGATACATGGATACATGGATGCATCCTTCACTTGACTCTGAGTTTAGCCTACTGGAATCAAGAGGCTGAACTCCTTATCTAACATGACAAGGCTCTTCACCTAATACACAGGACAAGTGCTTCACAAGAACACTGTGCATTTCTGAATTGATGTTGGGGGATGAGGTGGGGAATTAAGCCCAGGCCATTCAGAAAACAAATCCTTCCATACAGCAAATTGTATGTGTGGGGCCTAAGTTGCTCTACTTTAACCTACTTTGAGCAGGGAGCAGATTCAGTGACTTCCAGAGGTCTGTTCCACTCTAAATTCTTTTAGGATTCTGAATGTTTACCTTGCTTCAGTAATTTTTCCATATCATCACGGCTTCGGTCATTGTATGTATAAACCTCAAACCCTAAGTTTTTAAAACTCTTAGCGAGATCTCCAGCATCTTTATCGGTGCCATTGCGTGTGCCCATTCCTGCCAGAAAACAAAGAGCATGGTTGACTGCACGTTGCAGCACTCAAAATGATTCACATGTTCAAAGGCAAATTTTTAAGTTTCTAATTGCTAAACTTAAACAATGTCTTGGTGACATGTTTTTAAAACAATCCTCTAACAGCACTGAGAACAAATCGTGAGATTTTAAAAATAACGCAACGTTCGGTGTTAACACATATCCTGAAAAACGCTGGCATGCCTCCAGCACCTCGCAGCACAGGACCTCTAAGGCTGATTCATCTCCTTTTGGTTACACAGTGCGACACAGGCACAAAGCACCCCATGAAAAACCTGCTGGAAAGTGCCCCTGTTGTACCCAGTAAAAGGAACCGATACACAATCTTTGGGGGAAACAACTTGCTGTGTTTGCCAAGTGTATAGGAAAAGTCCTACAAACCTGATTATAACACAAGTATCTGCCTACCTTGAAACCACATGTGGTCTGGAAAGTTAAATGCAGGAGTGTGAACAGAGCACAGCTAGACCTATTAGCTTTTGTAGCTCACAGCTGTAGCTCAGGGACAGTGAATTTATAACACGGGTTGCAGATGCCGAAGTTCAAATTCTAACAACACAGTTTTAAACTCTGGAACAAAGGTTTAGTTTGAAGTTGGTAGAGCAAGAAGATATGGTCTTTGAGACATATACTGAAAAGATGCTGAAAAGAGCCACTCTAACGTAAGTGTTAGAGAACAGGAAAAGTTTTAGGAACAACTATTTATCAAAAAAGCATAAATACATTCATTAAAATTTCATGTCCTAAAAATAGAATGCTTTTTGATTAAAGAAAGTATAAAAATTCTATGGTCTGTAATGAGTATCATCAAAGGAAGAACATTACCTGTTTTGTCTTCAAAATTTTTGTTGTTTATAATAATACATTTGCCAACTTTCTTGTAATCCATATTATACTGGAATGTGGGTGTAACAATTCGGTATTGATTACTGAGAGAGGGCTTTGGCTGCTCTTCTTCTCCATTCTTCTTTTTTCTAGGTGAACCACATGAAATTATTGTTAGTGACTAGTCACATGCATGGCCTATTTATCGTAATTCAAACCATTCGTGCAGCCTTGCCCAATGTTTTTCCTTCTCTAATGTTTGTTTTCTTCCTCCACATTTCGGATTGAGGCATAAAGATCTTGTGATTTCCATGAAGTGATTATTGTGTGCAGTTGGATTCTGATGAGGCAAAACAACTCTGGAGTGAACTGCAGCCAACAGCAGGACACACAGATCCTGACCCACAGATAAAACAAATGGCCTACATGAAGTGAGGCTGGCAGTAACCTTCTGCAAACTGTTTCTGGACATACTTTACTTTTACTGTAAGTAATTAATGAAACAACAGACAGATTTCTCTTAAGAGCTATCCCAGGGACATGAAGATATGCAGTTTACCCAACTGTGTGATTAGATTTGTTTACTGAATCACCACCATCCTGAAATTCTGTGAAGATTAAGACTAAGCAGTAGGTAGTTTCTACTGATGAAGGTTATAGATGAGAATAGGCCATGTGTTAATTTGGTCTGCCAAACAGCAGTCTGAACCTATGCAAAATCATAAGCACATTTTAATGTAATCATTGATACCTGATCTTCACATCAAATAAAACCTAAGGAAAACCAAATCAAACTATTATATTAATTAAGTTAATAGGTTATATTAATAAATGTTCTCTGGTTATATGGCTGTGTACTGATCTTCTTGCTATGTACAGGA
The DNA here is from genome assembly GCA_013397815.1 of Aleadryas rufinucha. NCBI lineage: Eukaryota > Metazoa > Chordata > Aves > Passeriformes > Aleadryas > Aleadryas rufinucha. The sequence continues at coordinate 243,086 of VZTH01016301.1, forward strand.
GTCTTAGATGGGATTAGAAAGAGATGCCAAGGGACAGCACAGACATTACCCACAGATTTAATCTAAACGAAGTATTAACACCAAATCCATTACATCCAGCATGCACACCTGACGTACAAGCATGAGGAACTCAGCAGTACTTGCTTTTAGAGGTGGGCTTTTTGGTCCAAGCAGGCGGCTTCAGGTGTGGTTTAGATTTCCTCAAGCAGAAATGAAGCCAGTAAGAGCCTATAAAGAATCTGATTCAACCTCAGAATTACAAGCCAGCTTTGGAGCCAGCCCAGTTAGAAACAACACTCAAGAAAGGGTAGAAGAAATTACTGGGACCTCTCTAATTTGTTCCAGCATCCAACTTCCAATAGTATTTATTGCTGATGTCTGAGAGGAAAACATAACCTACTTTCACAGCACAAAGAACTGTATAATACAGTTTGGTTACAACAAATTAGATTTTTCCTATAATCTCAATTAATTTAAGTACTTTCACTATTCTCATTCTGGCATCTTCCTGAAGAATTACTAAGCTATTTGCTTCAATAATAACCTGTAGACATGAGATGGATATGAATTGATTAAATATTGTTTGGGTAATCTATTTTCTTACCTGCCTGATTTAACAATGGTTGTTTTTTAGCTTTAAGTGTCCTCTTTTTTATTACTAAAGGACAAGACTAATTGGAATCTATAATAAACCTTCTATAAATGATTCATCACGTATAAATGCTACTGCAATTCAATTTGGAAACAGCGTCTTCTTATCTTTGAGTGTCATCATGTTCTATCACAAAGGGCCAAATTAAATAGCTGCACCTGGCAGGCTTTCATTATACCCTTTTTACATGTGACCATCTTAATATCATGTTCCCTTTTAGATTTCCCTTAGAGACATAAAAACAAGACATTGAATCATATCTACTTGAGGATTATGTCTGATGCTCTGGAAATACAGGGTTTTTTTCCTGACAAATTGCAAATATGGGTATTCTCCTCGCATTTGCTTCTTGAGGGCTCTGGAAGCAATAATTAAATATGCTTTGCATCAAGAAAAGGTCTTAACCATTTTAAAGAATTATTCAGAGCTGTATGATGCTAAAATTACATTTGACTTCCAAAGAGATCTTGGATTCTTATTTTAACCTAAAATTCCCTCTGGTCCTCCATCACTAGACATTTCTTTGTCAAAGAGAGAAAAATAAATTTCAGAACAACAAATAATCATTCAGGTCCACGAAGGGGCATTTCCTCAACCAACAGATTCAAGTTTCTACAGATTTATCTGGCTTCAGTGATTTCCTGAAAAAGTTGTACAACCAACAGTGGCTGTTATAGACAATACGATATTTTCAAGGGGATTGGGCACACATTTCTGTTTATATCCAATCCATGAACAGCTGTGAACACTTGACAGACCCATTTGAGCAATATCATGTTTGCACTGTCTGCTCTCCTAAAATGCTGGAAGTGATCTAACTCTATCCCAGAAATCAGGCAGCCACGTTACCCCACAAAAAGCCCCACTGAAATTAGGAGCAGGGGTTAAGTGGCATAGCAACGTGGCCATGCAACTTCTCTGAAACCACTTCACTCCCAAGTTCAATAGTTTGCACTCATTCATGCAGAAATACTCGTGAGTTTAACGGATGTAATTCCTGCTGCTGGAATTCTCAAAAGCAGCCAGAAGCTCAACGCCAGTCAACGGCAAATGCCACAGACAAGCCTTGGCAGCACATTTCCCCATTCCTTTACAGGTTTTTGGTTTTATTTTATATGGTTTTATTCTAATGATTCCTCCCAAGCTGAACAGGTTAATGAGATACTAAAAAAACCACATCATGGTTACGCCTATCACTTCTTTACTGGCAGACAATAAAAAGTTCCAGAAATCTTTTGGCATCAGTCCAAACTGAATGAATAAGGAAGCAAAGGTTGTGGATTATACTTAGACTGGGCCTGCACTCCAGACAGAAATTCTTTTTTGAAGATTCTGGTTCCTGTGCCAACACAGCGCAATATGGGAACTGCCTGACTGGACTAAACTGACAGTGTAATGTCCAACTCTTCACATTCAACAAGCTAAATCAGACCTTGAAATGATAACTAATACAGTTATCAATATGTAATAATCAGGCCTTAAGGGAAATGTCCTGTCAGTGACAGGCTGGCTTATGACTGAAAGCCTAAATCTTTATTTTCTAAACTTTGAACTGGACGCCTGTTAACATAAATGTTTACTGCTGTTCTTACTAAGCTTTCTAATTACTGTATGTTCCAAAAGGGTTTCCACAGGTTAGTCATACGCTGTTATAAAATGTTTTAAACTATGTGCCCTCTGTTTTATTTCTTTCTGCTTCTCCGACATCTAGTGTCTTTAATTTCCCTCTTCTGGGATTCAAACTTGACTGAACTAAATAGAAAGTTGAATTTCATGACTGCTTACTCATTCTTCAGGTCTTAATTACAACTGTGCCACTCCATTAGTGGTCACTGATCCTTCCCTTACACAGAAATATTCTTCCCATTGGTGCTGTCCCATATTTCACGTTCTCTCCCTTTGGTCAAGAGTTCAGCAAAACTAAAACTCTACTCTGGCACTCTCAGCTTACACATTTTCATCCTCACCATGTCTCTAAATCCAGGCCTTACGCTTGACAACAGCATCTTTGGGAATGTGATTTCATCAAGTCTAAACTCAGTCAGTATCAACCCTGTGAAAATCATTATTATTAATTTCTCACTTTTCAAATATAAACCAAAAGTTATCTATGCCATTTATCATTTTGTTACTGAACCTTTAAATAGTAGTAGTCAAGTGTTTTATCAGCCTGAGTGGCTAAAATTCTGTCAGAGTCAATGGAGATACCTCAAAGTGACAAGTAGTGGACTTGATCATCTAAAGGACTGCTACTTATCATAACAAACCTTCTTTTCTCTTATACTTGGAGGAAATTATTGTTTCAATATGGTTCAAAGGATAAAAGTATCACTGTCAACATTTAACTACACCTAAAGATTATTTAGAAAAAATAAAGAAGTGTCTCTCAGCAGCTGAGATTTTCCCTCCTTTAGCTTCCTTTCTACTGGCATCTTCCCCAATTCCTTTTGCTACCATGTTATCAGTGTGACATACCAACATATTAAGAATTCATGTGCAGGACAAAGCCTTCCTTGAGCATTGTCCTTATTAATCTAATATTCATCTAATCCTCTGCCTGGCTATTTAAGTGACTGTTCTTTTCCAGGCAGAGTTGTTCAAAATAAACTCTAAAAATGGTATTACAGAGGGATATCTAGGTTTAAAAAAAAACTATAGTCCCCTTCTCTCCCAGGAAAATGAGGGCCTTTTGTTGCTGTGCTGAAAAATGTAAGCAGATGATAGAAAAAAATCCTAAAATTCTGATATTATTCAATTTAAGGGAGCTGACATTCCGACTTGGGTGGAATTCTACATTAGTTCCATTCATTTTTATTTGAAGTACACTCACAAAAGGAGAAAACTTTTACTCTGCTCTATGCAGTTCAGTAAACTTGGGATTTTCTTGATAAGGAATATCTCAGAACATGATGATAGTTTTACTCTGGCATACTTCTTTAATACAATGTGCAATCAGCTATCATTTTTGAGTGACTGACAACATGTTTCTGTTAAAAAGGAAATTTGCCTTTAAAAACATGGTGTCTTTTCAAAACACATCACTTGAGGATTCCTTCTGGAGTCCAAATGCTTTTTGGCATTGGAGAACAGTTTTATTCTAGTTTCTGTCACATTCTCAGCCTTTCTGTTGAGACCAGGCAAGATTACAGCCGTGACAAAGACCACAGTACAAATATTCTTAGGTAATCACATCAACACCAGAACCTTCATACACTTAATTGTTGTGGGGTGCAAGGTGTCTTAAACTGCAATGCCCTTTAATCTCTTACTGAGATGTTTCCCTTAGGACTTTGACATTTGGGGACCTCTTTAGAGGCTTCATTTGAATAAGATCCTCATTAATTTACAATATTGTGGAGTGCATGGGACAATACATTAGTTCTAAGGCCTCTGAAAAAATTTATGTAGCCAATATTGCTGATTTATTTTTATGCAGTTTGTGTGGCTCTGTGCTGCTCTTTCTATCTAAGGAACTCCTTCCATTGCTGCATGCACACTATAAATTATGTTTGTGACTACTGCTCATCACAAATCCTGTTTGCTCTCCTGGGGAAAAATCCTCGACTGGACTTATTTAATCAAAAAGATAGCAAAAGGATAGACAGAAAACCATGAAAATGCAAAGAAGATTGTGTTTGAATTCATGAAGCATTGCTAACCTATGTGTAGTAAAACTGAGTGTGCTGGAGACCAATTTAGAGTTATTCTTCCAAAAAAATTGAACAGGAAACAGAATTTCTAAATTAGACAAAACAACATTCAATATTTTTTTCTATTTTTCTGCCTTAGCCTCAGCAATTAGTGGTGTGATGCAGTCTCCATAATTTGTATGTCTGATGCTTCCTGATAACCAAGAATTAATATCTCTTACTTCTACATAACCTTCTCTTAAACCACCAGCTTTAATACTTTTATCCAGCTTTAACACTTTCACCCAGTCTAATTTCACTGTATTTAGAACACCTCTAATTACAGTACACTCTCCCCACTTTGAATTTTTTTAATCTTGAAACCTGTTGGCAATAACAAGCAAAAGACACTTGTTAAACTTGATTAGAGCTTTTTAGATCTTAAGTTCTTTAAGTCAGACTCTTTGTTCTTTGTCAGATCCATTTTGGTAGTATCACACAGATTTAGAGCTGCATGCAAATAACAGATTATCCTGTTGCCTTTTTCCATTAATATTGCATCAGGTTGGCAGAGCAGCAACATTTCTGGACAAGAAGAATGTGTCACTTCTTGAACTGTCTTTTATAAAAATGGATATTCCTTTACTGTTAAAAATCAGAAAGCATAAATTATATGGGATAAAGACTGAACCACAAGGTTTAGACCAAATACTAAAACTGTATTACAGTGCATTCAGAGGTGCATACTCAGGCTTGCAAATTATGTGCCAGTAGAGAAACTAGAAAAAAAACCTTAATGGTGGAAACAAAAGTCTCCTGAGGAAAAAGGGGCAATACTAATTGTGTAAGAGGAAGTTCAAGTAAGCATTGCATATTTTCAGTTTCCCTATTAGCAGTTGTTAGCAAATGACTGCTGACTTTGATAGATGAGCACTAACAAAATAACCAGTCCTTAGAAGGTTATTTTAACCTCATATATTCCAGATAGATGTCAAAACAAAACTGAAAAAAATTCTAATGTTAAAGTCAGGATATTTTCCACACAACAGTCTTCATTCAGCAGAGAGAAGAAAAGTGGTCCTACAAAACTGCACGTAAAAGTTCCCCAAAAAGCATCTAAACTTTATTTCACCTATATTGCTAACCATGGCAAGCAGATGTCTTACACAAAAGACATGAAAACTGACAGCTGCAATTTAGAATAGCAAACATAAACAACACAATACCACACGCACATACACACACACAAAAACCAGTGCTCCTAGATTTCTGTTCCCTGTCAGGATCTTGTTTCACCTGTTAAAGAAATTCAAAATTGCAGTGAAACACGCTAAACTGATAATACTGAAGTCTGAAGTTCGTATTTATTGATCACACATAAAGTCTGTGCTGTCCTTGCATATTTATGTATTGCTGTGCTGAAATGCCTAAACTTTGAAAGTAATTTTTGGGAATTGGCAGAATAAAGGGAAATGGCCAGTGTACTTCCTGGAACGCCACAGTCTCTGAGGAACACACTCCACTTTCCTCCTGGGAGCAACAGGACTGCTCAGGCAATAAAATAATGACTGTAAATGTTCTCAAGAACAGGGCCATAGGAATAAATTAGCCTTCAGTTTCTTTTTGAGCTGCCAATTAGTTCAGGACTTCTTAAGGGCATCTTTGGAATCAGACTGTCAGCTGACTAAGCAGAGACAGTTTAAAAGTCAACAGAGGCAGAGCCTCTGTTCCTTTGCTTGAAGGAACCAGCAATTAGGAACCTGCTAGGACAGTATCTCTTGCTCATTTGGGAACTCATGTCACAGGCCCTTTAAATAACTGTAAACACAGTAATTTTGAACAGAAAATATTGCTGTAGCAGTCTTGAAAGAAAGGAGTCAGGCAAACAATGAGATTATTTCCTGGAACTTATCAAGATAATACTAGAGCTGGGAAGGACCTAAACTATCATTAAAAAATTCTTTCCAAGATTGGACTGAGTTCCTTCATCCAAAAAACCAATATCATACTAAAAACACTGTTGATATGATGTATGTAGCAGTACTGATACAGATTTCACAGAAAATCTGCAAAACAAAACTCTTCAATTTATTTAAAGAAATCCTGGCATTTCCTTAAGTTTCCTAATATCACATCCAAGAGTACAACACAGGATAAAATATATTTATTAAGACCATATGCTAGCTATGCTTTGCCCAATTAACTTGATGAAAGGTATTAAACAAATCAAAATGAACTGTGCTTCTGCTGTTGAATAACTTTGGGAAAGCATCTCCATATCTCTTGGTCTTAGTTTTTCCATTACAAAATGAAGCCTACACAAACTTATTTCATAAAGCAATTGCAGATCATGTGGGTTCTTTCCAGGGGGATGGTAGAGCAGAAACTGATGCCCCATGCTCTAACCAACTGATCCAATCTCAGTGTCAATCCTGCACCCTGTGCTCTGGGATGACCCTGCTCGAGCAGGGAGGTTGGACCAGATGATCCATTGTGGTCCCTCCCAACCTGACCCACTCTGGGATTCTGTGATTCTGTACAGTAAAGTAGAGAATAATTTTAAAATCCTCTATTTGGTACATCTGTGCAATGTTTATGTTCAGGGTATGTGGGTTAGCTCACTGACAGGTGCCTCCTGGAAAGAAAATGCACGAAACAAAGGCATTCTTACTGTCCACTTTGGAGGCTTACAGTGGATCTCAGTCCAGAAACAAATTCCTGTATTTGATTACTGCACATTAGTTTCCCTGAAGAGAGGAAACTGCTAATGCCTGTAAATGAGTATTTAACATATTTAATATCCAATTGAAACTAAATACATTTTAAATACCTAATTATAAGACATTTTTCAGACCCTAAGCTACTCTTGTAGCTTTTTTGTTCCATTTTAGTTTCAGATCCATCTTCAATTAGGAGAGAGACTCTTCTCTAAAAACCTGGAAAACTGAGAAACTCAGTCCAAGACAACTGAAAACTCACTGTGTAATGAAAAGAGTTCAGCTGTTTGAAAGAACAAGCCTCAGACTACAACTTTTGGCATACTTTGTAAATGTCTTTTGAAGTTCTGATAGTTACATCTAAATATGTTTCCCTGTCTTTTTAACTATGTGTTAGTGATGGCCTTAACTAATTCAAATCAAAACCATGACTGCAATTTAATTTATCATATACAAGTGAAGCAGACCAAGTGCATTGGGACTGAGCCAGCTGCACTTGGGACAAAAAGTTTCAACAGACTAATATCTAACATTGTCCACATTTCACAACAGTTAAAAAAAGACAAAAGTAAAAAGAAAAGAAACAGGTAGCAGTGCCCTAGTTTCATGCACTTAGTATTTTAAGGATCACTTACCAGCCACATGACAGTTTTGTGGTGTGATGCCTGCAAAAAAGAGTTCTAAACTCTCAATCATCACTTTGTAATTGAGATTCAGCTTCCCAATTAGCTGCACGATATCTGCCACGCAGGCCTCACAATATTGTATGCAACATAATAGCCAAATAACATTCAAAAGGTAAATTTTTACAAATAAAGAATTTTGCTTGCTGAAAGGCTTTCTGCTCATTTCTAGAAAACCTGCACATCCATACCTGCCATGGGAGTTCTGGAAACTGGAATCTTGCATGATCATACCCTAGGTAGTATAATGTACATAGGCAACTGACAATTAAATGCAAAAAAAAGATGAAGCTTCTTTTACCTTTCATAGGTACTAAGAGCAATTAACAGGTACATATGGATTGCTTGGAAAATGACTTAAAACAAAGCAAGCCCTCCAAACACTGATTCTCAGAGAACACTCTGGCATGGATTAGCAATTGCAAAATGCTGGTGGAGCCACAATTAGCTTGCAGTAACCATTGAAACTAAACTGTTTAGGGTACAAACTCATGATTTTTCCAAAGAGGTGGCAGAGAAGGAAGGAGGCAAATAACATTCTACAGTACCTTGGCTCATCATCAAATGGTACTCCACACTGCATCTGAAAACAGCTTCAGCTTGTCCTCAAGAGCAAGTCTGATCTTCTCTGCTGATGCTAGGAGCCCACCATGCTCAGGGTTACATTGCAGAGAGAAACAGGATGCTCTGTGTGCTCAGGCCCCAACATTCGCCTGTGTCAGCAGTGGGTCACGCTGGACTGTTCTGTGGGGCTATTCAAACCCCCGCAGCCATCACCCTGCGAGCTGAGGTCATGCAGGCCTGAGCTACCTTTGCTGACAAGCGGAAAACACGCTCCCATCACTCATTCTATCTCTGCTCCTATGTAAGAGTACAGGAAAATAGATTTGGAGGTGGAGGTGGGACAGCAGACTTCAGTTTGTGATACGTCCCTCTTCCTTCTGTCAAAACCCGATCCACCAGTACTACAATATTTACACAATGAATGTTTCTAGCAAAATAATGCAAATTAACTTGCACAGTTTACAAAGCCTCTCTGTACTTTAATTAGTACAACTATTTCCTACATATTTACCCTCAAACAAGTTTTGGTTTATTTTAAATTTGTCTTAAATTTGTTTGGATTGCTTTGAAAGCTTAAACATCACACTACATAGCAACTGTCCTCCAAATTCTGTATGATACAGCCCAGCGTTTGTTGTAATGAAGGAAATAAATTTCTACACTAAAAAGTAATTAGGACACTTGACTGTGATTACTGCAGATACAGTTCCTGGATAACCCAGTGTTTGCTGTGCTTCACAATATAAAGTCTCTAAGGAGACTGGAAACAAATATTGACTGCGAATTAATGAGTTCTTATAATATAGACTAGGTACTATTCCAAGTTACGTGGGCTTTTCCTATGTGGTACACCCAGCAAGCATCCACGGGGAAAGTACAAGCACTGACCACAGTTTCCACTCATTGTTAAATACTCCTGCAGTGTTCTCCAGAAGGTGAGTTCCAGATATAACAAAAATTGCTTTAACAAAATAACAAGAACAACAACTCCCCCCCACCAAAAAAAACCCACACACAAAAAAACCCCACCAAAAAAACCCCCACAAACCAAAAAAAACCCAAACCCAAAACCCCCAAACCCCCTCTGACTTAAAAAAAGACTAATAAAAATGAAATATCCCTGCTGTTTCATGTTACAATCTCTTTATTGTCTTTGTGGGAACTTTACCAGACTATAGCTATTTCTGAAATTTCATATTTGGTGCTTTGGAGTGAACATAAACAATGGATATTTACCTTGTACTAAGCAGAACAAAAAAACTCCAAACAAAACTAAAATTATATTGTGATAGATTTTGGAGCTGTGACAGTAAAAGGAAAGATCATCAACCATTTACAGGACAGACTAAGGCACACAGGGACTTAGAGACATTAAGGAAACATGAGGCTGAAACAGGAGGTCAGCTCAGACATCTGAGTTGCAGCCCAGAACATAACTTCAGATAATGATTCATCAGCTGTTATTTGCTTTAAAGTAGCTTGCTATTTTTAGTCTAAGGATAAAAGAGATACTTTTCTTAGCAGTATTTACTTTAAAACGTCTGTAATACTCTGACACTGAAAAATGTACAACAGAATGGTCAACTCTGGAAAACATATGCATCTGCATCACTGTGAAGCTGCTCTTCATAAAAGTTCTACCCCCAAAAAGCACCTTCTTTTACAAATCAATATAAAAATAAGCTGTTGGTAATCCCCACACAGGCCACTTATGAGCTGGACTTGATCCTTGTGGGTCCCTTCCAACTTAAAATGAATGTGATACTGTGAAAAGTGGATGGAAAACAGCTCCACAAAAGACAGGAACAACAGAAAAGCAGAGCTGAAACAAAGACAACTTTCCACACCTGTTACAACTCCAAACCTGAGGTTCAGCTGAGGATGAAACTCAAAAATGAATATTTATTCTTTGAAGGACAGGGCTATTTATTTTGAGAAATATGGCTACACTGAGACAAGGGTCATGAAGTTAAAATAGCCTTTGATAACATCTGTGCTTCCCCACTTTCATGTTCTACAACCCAAATAAATAAACACTGTACACATGAAAAGAAAATGTACATATCCATGAATCTTTTTAATCTAAATACTAATTTACAAACCTGGTAGATATCTTAACAATATAACTATCACAACCATTGAACTACAGAAGGCAAGATGCACACTGACATTTCCAGGAAACTTTCAAATTAATCAAAAGTCTCAAACTTTACAGTGGCGTGACTTGACAGAAATAAATATCTTACAGATATTTTGGGTTTGCAGTGTTAAACAACTAAAATACTCTTGATGACTATATGCCCCACAAAACCTCTCAAATCCTCAGTGGGATCTTCTTACAACCCATTTCATGTGTCTGCACTGAGGGCATTACAGAATCACACACTCTCAACTGTAACTAAGTATCTGTAAGAATTTTTAAATAGATATTTAAGTTGTGTTTTTTGTCTCCAGATTATAAGTGGAATATTGACTGTAAAACAAGACAGTAGGGCTGGAGCAGATAAAAGTACTCAGAAGACAAATGGTTCCATACAATTAAATTAGGATAAAACTGGTTCCTAGATACTACTAACAACCACCCTCTTCTGCATTGTTTCTTCACTGAAGCCCACAAGCAGTCAGGATTTTTGACAGTGTAAGTGCAAGTCTAACAAGCTTTGAGAATTTTTGGATGCAGCTTTTACAAAAAAACCAACTTTAATTAGGATTAAGAGAAATCTTAGCTCTACTTAACACAGTGGAACTGCAATTTTATTCCATTTCATGTTACATTAGCTTTCCTGGATGCTAAAATGTCCTTGCTGCTATCAGTCTCCCTAATGGAGGTCCCCAATAAAACATGAAAGATACTAAATGAAGATATTAAATCGTCCTGTGGAGAAGCAAGACTATATTTAAAGCCTTGAAAGTGTAAAAGGAGTGCACATAGCATAGAAAAAAAATACTTATATGGGAAAAATTCTATTAGTTAGATAAAAAATAAAATACACACTTGAAATCCTTCGCTCAATCTTTGTTTAAACTTTTTTTGGTATGCAGCCTTGCCAGAATGTGTCCTGATACTTTAGCTTTCTGAAACATAACTTTTTGCTCAACTGCAGCACAGTCCAATTTTTGTCCTTCCGGCAGCACACAAAATTAATACCCTCCTGCCATCTAGTGGCTAAAAAAACCCGGAGCCAAAGACCACTGGCAGATTTAATCCAAAATTTCTTCCAACTCTTTTCCCTACCCAACAGTTTTTCCTCACCAACACTAACTAAGTATTAGCCCTTTTCCGAAGAGAAGGAAATACATATAAGATAATTCCCCAAAACTGTTGAGCTGTCGGAAGAATCTGCCCATCCTGGCTTGTTCTGAGCCTCGTGCCCTCCTTGGTAAAGCAGCCTCACAGACTTCTCAGAGAGAAATACGCTGTAGTGAGTAAATTTTTAATTTACTTCTAGTTACTGCTCTTTCAAGGTAGATCTCCAGTCACAGCCAGAGAGTGGCAAATTGCAGCTGTGAAGCTACTGGAAACAGCTGGTCTGTCTGCACAGCTTTGAATTTAGCTTCTCACTGCTCTGTTCTCTTAAATTAAAATTAATGTTCTTATTTAACATCACAAGTCACTTGTTTTCCTATTAAACTTACAAATGTTAAGCAATAGTACATGAAACGCAGCAAAGAATTTCACTGAAAGTGCTGCACAGCTGGTGAAGACTGGGTTGATAAATAACAAAAAAGACAATAAAACTGCAGTCACTCTAAAGCTTTCTAGACACCTTATTTAAGATGTATTACTTCATGCTGCCAAAATGAAGCTTTGGCAATCAAGACATAGAGCCAAATAAAAGTACATCCAGCCTGGTATCTGGTACTGGCTAGAAATGAGTTTGAAGAAAGCAAACAAAAGAAATCAGCTACAGAATATATTCCCACAGAGACCTGACTTAGGACCACCTTCACCAAATATCTTAACATCAATATTGCCACTGGACTTTTCTTCCACACATATATTTAATCTCTTCTGGACTTATCTAAAATCTTGACATCTGCATATCCCCTGGCTTTAAGTTCTACAGCGATATTCTGCACTATGTTAAAATTGTGTCTTAACACTTGCTTTAAACCTACTGCATGAACTTTCCACTGGATGTCCCCTACACTCCCCGTGAGGCACAAAGAATGATCATTCTCTCTTCATTTTCCCCTTTATTACAATCATAGTTTTAGATCATATCCCATCTTCCTCTATCCTCTCACATTCCTCTCCTATCTTCCTTCAGGCCAAAGAGTTTTAGATTTTGTAGGACCAAGACCTTGCCACCATGCTTGGATTTTTAAGGCCTTAATAGTCAAGCACCTCATTCCTCTTTAAGCAATCATTACTTTCTTCAAGAAGCTCTGTTAGATTTCTCAAACACATTTTTTTCTACAAAATCTAAATTGAATTCTCTCAATTACCTCGTATTTAATCTGAGCAATTTTTTCCTTCTGAAGAAAAATGTTGCAAATTGCATCTTCAAGGAGTTCCCAAAAGATGAATGCCTCAAACTGATGAATAGCCAAATTATTTGAAAAATTTCTTATAGAAAAAAGTCATAGAAATGCTGATTATTGCCTTTTCTTTGGAAATTATTAACTTTGAGTTGCATAATTTAATAATAGTATTAGCATATCACCTCTTATAAAGAAGACCAAATCAAATATCAAAACACACATTTTATAAAGTTGAAAAGAAACCTTTGAAAAATATTTGACAAGATTTAGAAACAAATATTACATTTGTCTATTTGTTAAAATTAATAATACACATACACTTCATGAAACATATTTGAAGAATGATAAAATGAGACAAAGTTCAGTGATTTGCTTAACAGCCCATCAAAAGTCTTCTAAGACTAAAGCATCTTCACTTCTCTCACGAATTTGTTACCCCTATTAAACTCATAGAATAAACAGCAAAAATAGAAATATATTAGCCATGTACTTTCTCTGAATTATACTGCTCACTTTAATATAAATGTCCAATAGTAAAAAAAGAATCAAAACCTCTCTGTAAATGCATTAGACTTTGTATTAAATGTCTCTTAAAAAATCTCACTAAATCCAGTGTGAAGTAGCCATCTGCTGACATTCAACAGCATTTATAAACTTTGCACATTCATTTTTCATCTTTTGCATTTCCAATCACATTTATCCAGTGTTTTCAGGAGTACAGACAAGCAGTAAATAGTTCTTGCTTCCTACTGATTTAACAAAAGTAAGCTTAAGCTTCAGTGAGACTACTCTGCTTTAATATGAAAGGCTTTTAATGTGTTCTGTAAAGGGTTACATCTCTAGACTTGGTGAGACTCCTTTGTGCTACAACCTAGATGGCACATCCAGGCTTTAAAGTAACTTAGACAGTCAGCAGGGGATTCCAGTGATGCTGGAGATTAGCTGAGCTGAGTGCAGTAAAACAGGTAATTAACGGCATATTCAATTCCCAGCTCCACCAAAGGTCAGTGTTTAAGATGTGGGGCTATAATTGATGCTAAATGAACTTGGTGGTCTCTTAGCTGCCCAATAAAACTTATGGTAGATATTACAGGTTTCCCTATAGGGAGATACTATAAAGAAATGCTTTAAGGTACAGACCAGATACATTAAATTCATACAACAAAAACCACCTTTCTATCCAGACCATCTATAACATTGTGGACATGGCAAACTGAACACCAAGTCAAGCCTTTTTATGTTTCTATGATTAGAAGGGTGCCATGGCAGCTGATACAACAACAAGAACGGGGGTACAAGTAGTAACTTACTTTCCAAAAATTGAGAACCTGCTGCTTCTGTCTGGCCTTGCATCAACTACATCACTGCCATCTTCATCACCTCCCTCTCCAGTAGGGAGATCATCATGCTGATCCTCTGACATCTACAAATAAAAGTACAAGAATGTAAGTGTCCCTCAGTGAGCACTGAGATTTTAAAAATGCTTCTGTAAACCACACTGTTTATGGTGTGGTTTATAGAAGATACAAGTGAGGATTTTAGTCAGTTTTATTGTATAATACTTCCTCAAGAAAGAGTGGCTGCAGATTTCTGGTCCTGAATTGCTGTGGCATTGCACATGTTAAGCCATCTGTATCATCTTGTGACAGTTACCAAAAGGAACTTATCTAATACCACTCTCAAAAATGCAGATTAGACTAAAATTAAAAATAATTTTATGGTGAAAGACCACAGAACCATGGAATACAATCATAAACTAGAATCAGAATATTCTGAGTTGTAAGGGACCCATCAGGACCATCAAAGTCCAACACCTGGCCTACACACCGTAGTCCCAAGAATCACACAGTGTGCCTGAGTGCACTGTCCACATCATAGAAATAATTCCCAGAAAGTTTTTCATGGTCTGGGGAGAAGTATATTGGGATGAAAGCAAGGGCAATTAACATCAAAATATTTGTATCTGCAATTCTATCCAGTACTTAAAACACCCAGAGAACTCCAGTTTTTTCACTTGCCTATACACAGCAAATGTACATAAGTGAAAAAACCCTGTGTATCTTCCCCAGGTGGTTTTAATTTAATCCAGATCATTAAGCAGTTGGGAAACTACAAGAAGAAAGGACGGCACAAAGATCTGCACCAGCTCAGCACAGGAAGAGGAGCGCAGGGCAGACGCAAGACCTTCGCTCAGGGTGGGACGCACTGAAACATCTCGTCTCTGGTTCCAGGTTTACATGAGGAAATTAGCAGTGACTCCTGCCCCTTCCCCATAGTTAGGCACATTAAATTTGCTTTTATCGTCCATTTACACGTTTACACCGAGCTTGAAACCCCGGACCCCTGGCAACAGCAGCAGCAGCTCACAGGCCACCAGTGGCTCGACGGCTGCAGCAGCTGGCCGGGGAGCGGGGCTCTGGCTGAGGTTTGGGAGCTCCCCGAGAGTAGCAGCAGCTCCCATGGCCGGGTCTAGACTCGGCTTTGACAAAGCCACACAAAGCAGGAAGCAAAGCGAGCGCGCAGGCCGCGGTTGGCAGTGCCGCGGAGCAGCGCGGGAACGCGCACCCCCAGAGGGGGAAGGCAGGGCAGGGGGCCGGGCAGCGGGGCCGGGGGGAGGCAGGGGGAAGGGAAGGGCCCGGGGCTTGCCTTGGTGCTGGGTCCGGCCGGGCGGGAGCGAAAACGAAACTTAAAGCGAAACTTAATGCGAAAGCAGCGGGCGGTGCCCCCGGGGCGGTGCCGGGACGGGGCGGGCTCCCCTGGCGTGTCCCCGTCCCCATCCCTGGCCCGTGTCCCTGTCCCCATCCCTGACCCCATCCCTGTCCCCGTCCCCGTCCCCGGCCCTTGTCCCTGTCCCCATCCCTGTCCCTGTCCCCGTCCATCCCCCCCGTCAGGGTTCTCGGGCGCAGTCCCCGGGCCCTCCTCGCTCCCCAGGTAATGACGGCCACATCACAGCGAAACCGAAATTACCACTTTTTAATAGCTGTGCTCCAGTCACACCCCCGCGAAAGAAGAGCCTAAAGTTTCATGGTGACACGAGATTGTCTAGATCTAAGGAAATTTCACCTTATATAAACTTCAGTGGCATTTCCTTATCCTCCCAATTATTCTGCGTGTTGCATCTCTGCTAATTACGATATCCCACTGTGTAGCCGTAGCATGAGACCCAGCAGTCCAGTCCATGGACTGAAGATTGGCACAGTCTTGCTAATTACTCCTGGATGCAGGCTCCGATCCTGCAAAATCATACACCTACCCAGCGGTGCGTGGTGTTTAACATTCACTACCTGAAGAGATTTACATCAAAGGGACATTTTTCAGTGTAACTGCCTCCTAATTGGCACAAAACACAGGCATGGTAACAAACAGGCTTTTGCTTCCCGACAGGTCAGTGCCTCGATGCGATGGAGGAGCTCTTGCCGTGTGTCTGCACGCTGCTGCTGGGACTGCTCCCTGTTTCCTGGGATTGTGCCTGTGGCTCCTGGTTGGATGCATAGCCAAAGTTTTCTCTTGAAAATCAAACTAACGGAATCCCATGGTTCCTCTCATGCCATCTGTTAGCTGCTTCTTTTCAAGAAGACAGCATCACTTCCAAAGCCATAATGGATCACCATGGACAACAGAGACACTGGAAATGTCTAGATTGTGGTAGATATGAGGAGAGGAGAGGAGAGGAGAGGAGAGGAGAG